>MCJB01052019.1:0-23244 GCA_002018475.1 Nicotiana obtusifolia
TAACTTTGAATATATTTAAAGGTTTGAAATTTGAATCAAATATTATAAAGTTTGAAACTAATTGAAACTTTGTAAGAATATTATATAGTAACTTCTTTAATTCTAATTATATATTATATTTTTCAAAACTTATAATTTCCTTCTACTACACTACTACAAAATTTATAATTTTACTAACTTTAAATATATTGCAAGGTTTGAAATTTGAATCAAATATTATAAAGTTTGAAACTAATTGAAACTTTGTAAGAATATTATATAGTAACTTCTTTAATTCTAATTATAAGTTATATTTCCAAAAACTTATAAGAATATTATATAGTAACTTCTTTAATTCTAAAATTCGGATTTGAAACATAATTTTCAATTATTTATAAAGTTAAATAAATGAGTCAAATGGTAATTAACTAATTATTAAAAAAAAAATAAAAAAAAAATAGAATAAACCGGAGACCGGACCGGATCGGACCGGTAGGCCGGCCACCGGTACCGGTCACGAGCCGGTCCAATGGTTTTTAGCCGGTAAGGCCGGACCGATTGGGACCGGTTAGGTCCGGTTTTGGGCGCAGTAATGGTACCGGACCGGACCGGACCGGAAAAAAAATCCGGTCCGTGACCGGACCGGACCAGTAGCCGGCCTTACTCTCGAGTTTGTTACCCGAGTCAAAAAGCTTACGTTAATCCGTCCTTTTGAACCCAATTTGGTTCAACAAAGCTTCAACTAATTTCATGTTCTCTTGTTGAATTGCTTCTGCACATGCCATTAATGTGTGACCAAGTTAACTGCGACTTTCTCAAAACTGCCCCACATACCACCACCCACCGAGATTCATGACGAGGACGACGATAACTCTGTTGTAGTTGTGGGTTTGAATCTATTGCTCTGTCGCCGTTACACCAGCAGCTCAATCTAGTTGGATTTTCAATTTGGAGAAAAACGGCTTTACCTGGGATAGTAGTTAGATTTGTTGTTTGAGGAATATTAGTTGTAAAAGAGGAAGATTAATTGGTAAAAAGTTCTCCTTGAAATAATTGGCAATCTCCAAGACTCAGTTCTCAAAAAGGATTACCTAGACCAACTTAAGAAAGTTCTTGATAAACCTTCTCCGTCTTCCTCCACTTCCTAATTATCCTCAGTTGGCTAATACCTATAACATCACTGACATCCTCAAGAGATTTCCATCTCAAAATCCAAGGCAACAACCATAACTATTGAGGACCTTCAATCTGAAATAGCTTACCTTAAAGATGAAATTAAAGAAATCAGAGCAGGTCAAGAATTAGATCGTCTTGTGCTCCGACAACTTTCTAATGAGCTTGAGCATAAGGAGTATATACCTATTGCCCAAGAACCTATTGTCAAAGAAGGTGACATAGGTCCGTTTATAGGTTATCTTTATAGAATTAACATCCAAAAATATCATACTAGAATAACTCTGATAATCAATAAGTCTTTTATCCTTGATACAATTGCTTTGTTTGACACTGGTGCTGAACTCAGCTGCTTTCGAGAAGGACTTGTGCCAACTAAGTTTTTTGAAAAAACCAAAGAGGGCCTTAGGGCTTCCAATGGCGAAAAACTTAAGATAAATTACAAACTTTCTTCTGTCGAAGTCACTTCTTCTCCTCAACATCCAACCTGGTCGATTCCTACATTGTTCGTTTTAGTAAAAAATCTTATTAGCCCTGTCATTTTAGGTCTTCCTTTCATCAATAGGATTAGCCCTTCTCTTGCTCCCCACCAAGATATTCATGTAGAGTATTTTACCAATAATATTCTCTTTTCCTATGATAAAGTCCCATTCAAAAAACTTTCCACTTCCTAAAAAAAAAGGAAGCACAAGTTATGTTTCTCAAAGAAGAATTTTCTTTCCAAAGGCTTCAAAAGCAACTCAAAGATCCTTCCATCATATCTAAAATTAAAATTTTAGAAATGAAGATGTAGGATGATCTCTGCGCAGATTTGCCCACTGCTTTATGGAAGCGGAAGAAATACATAGTCAGCTTCCTTATGAACCTGAGTTTGATGAAAAAACGATTCCTACTAAAGCTCGCCCTATTCAAATGAATCATGAGCTCATCATTCATTGCCAGAAAGAGATTGATGATCTCATAGGCAAAAACATTATTTCTCCTTCAAAATCTCCCCGGAGTTGTGCAACATTCTATGTTAACAAAAGCTCCAAGTTGAGCAAGGTATACCTCGTTTGGTTATCAATTACAAACCCCTCAATACTGCTCTTAGGTGGATTAGATATCCTATTCGTAATAAGAAGGATTTACTTCAGCGTGTCCATGCCGCTACCATATTTTACAAATTTGATTTATAATCAGGATTCTGGCAGATCCAAATCAACCCTAAAGATCGATACAAGACTGTTTTCGCTGTTCCATTCAGACAATATGATTGGAATATTATGCCTTTCGGATTGAAAAATTCTCCTTCTGAATTAAAAAAATTATGAACGATGTCTTTAATCCTCTTTCACGATTTATTACTACTTACATTGACGATATCCTTGTATTCTCCATAAGCATTGACCAATATTTTGAACATTTAAATATTTTCTTTAATACTATTAGAGAAAATGGCCTGGTTCTATCCGAAACTAAATATAGTTTGTTCAAGATAAACATTCAATTTCTTGGTTACAATATCCAACAAGGAACTGTGATCCCTATACAAGGATCTGTCGAATTTGTTGATAAATTCTCGGATCAAATTCTAGACAAAACACAGCTCCAGAGATTCCTTGGTTGTGTCAACTATGTCTGCGACTTCATTCCAGGTCTTAGTATTCTGCTAACACCGCTCCACGATCGGTTGAAAAAGCCTCCAGCACCTTGGACTAACAACCATACCAACGTAGTCAAGGAAATCAAATCAAAAGTCAAACACCTTCCTTTTTTGACCCTTCCTGATCCTTCTGCCTGCAAAATAGTAGAAACAGATGCTTCAGATTTAGGATATGGAGGAATTTTAAAATAAAAGAAAAATGATAAAGAACATATCATTGCTTTTACCTCCAAACATTGAAACAATGCTCAGCAAATATCAAAAAAGCAAATTTTGGCGATTGTCTTGTGTATCTCTAAATTCCAAGTTGATTTGTTAAATCAAAAACTTTTACTACGCATTGATTGAAAAGCAGCTAAATCTGTTTTACAGAAAGATGTACAAAACCTTGCCTCAAAACATATTTTTACTAGACGGCAAGCTATTTTATCAATTTTTGATTTTGATATAGAATATATCAAAGGAAACTCAAATTCCATACCAGACTTCCTTACTAGAGAATTCCTGCAGGGCAGATAATGGTTAGGAAAAAGAAAGCTGATCCTCCCATACCAGCGTTTCCGACTCCATCGGAAGATTCAACATTGGATGTTTCCAAACAGCCAAAAATCAATAATGATACCTAACAGGGAGTTGTCACAAGACAGACAGTTGCCTCCAAGCAACCAATAGATGAGGTTGGATCAAGCCAGCCAAAATATAGAACTCAGCAGATTATGCCATGACGGGAGTTCCTCAAACATATTTGGTGGATTCACCAAAACCAGTTTCGTTTGCTCAGCCAAAAAGATTGGCAGACATAGTTGAAGAAGATGAACTTCAACAAGCCTAAATGCTACAGACTGCCCCATGGACAGTAGAAGAACTCTTGCGATGGTATCAACTCACGGGATTTAAAAATGCATTACCCATGACAAATCCTGAACAAGGACAACAACAATTGAACCAATTAATGGATGTGGCTGCTAGGAGCCTCATATCTCCCCTCAAAACCTCTATCGTTGCCCAAAGCACCACAACCAAAGCAGTGGCGGCAAAAGGCCCCATCACATAATGCACGATACCTTCAGTATCCAAACAGGCACTTTTTTCGCTAGTGCCACAACCAATTCCTTTGAAAGGTCCTTATTATGAGGAACCAAACTATTTTAAGAATGAGATGGCTTACCCACTCATCCGAACAGAGCCAGATCTTTGGCACTCTAACCCAGCAAAAGTAGCCAAAAAGATGCTTAACTCTTCTGCCAATTATCTTCAGAAAATTCCTGCCTATACCCAGAAGTTCTATGAATTTATCTTTACAGATACCAAATCTTGTCTATTAAAATCATTTTTAGACAAAACCCAAACATATGTCACCCATACAACGGTGTGGATTAATAAAAATAATCTTACCAAAAGAATGGAGCACAAACGCTACTAAACTCAGAAAGCTTTCTCAGCCGTTTGAACCTTAATTTTTCAATTACTATGACTATCGAGATGCCTGAATGAATGCATTCACATTCCAAAATCCCCTTGGAAAATATTTATTTTTTATCCTTTGGGGAAGACAGCTAACATTCTAGTTTCCTCAGTGATTTTTAAATCAATGGTGGCCAATATGTGGTCACACAACAGATATTTTTCCTTCTCCGGTAAAAGAAGGATATGATTACGTTTGTACCAAATTTCATTATGACCAGCATATCCCAATGCTTCTTCAATTTTCCCATAGATTCCATATCGCATGGATCTATACGCAAAAATTCTCATTTCACAAGACATAAGGTCAAAGAGTTGCAGACCAAGGTTGCTGGACTTCAATGGCAAATAAATAAGCTTTTAATTGTGGAGGACGAGCTCAAGCCCAAAGGAGATGAATTGTACTAGTTTTACAATTATTTGGTGGCCCAAATTGAAGTCCAAGAGGAGGAAGATTAGGTCCCGAACTCGGCCCTCGAAATGTAGCAATAGAGCACCTAGAAGAGCTCAAAATGAGCTTAAAAGAGGTCCAAAAGGGGGTGTTTCAAAAGGAGCTCGATTGGAGTCCAAACCAATGGCCCAAACTAGTAGTTTTAAGGCCCAAATCTGCCCCAAAGGGATTTGGCCGCCCCTACCTAATTTTGTGACTTATCTTATTTCTTAGATCCACCTAATTTTGATGACTTTTGTTACCCCTTAGCAACCCCGTACCTAATTTTAAGTACTTTTACTCCTATAAATAAGGAGTTCTTCTCATTCATTGAGGGACTTCATTATTGATTAAGAATATCATACTTTGAGAGTTATTTTGAACATTTGTTACTTATGTTTTGAGATCTATCTTTCAACCTGTACTTGTTCATAGCTTCTCTTTTGTGATATCTTTGATTCCTTTGTGGTATTCTTAGAAGGCGATTAATACTAGTTATTGATTGTTGTCTCAAGTTACTCGTAAAGCGGTTAAGATCCGAATCTATTGTTTTGATTTGTTTTTAAGTAAAGGCATTTGATTTCTTCAATAAATCGAGACGTTGTTGCTTGGATCTTGTCAAGGATATAGAACTTGTGTTCTTGGAAGTTCTTGCAATTCGTTCCTTGAATTTCCCCATATCCTTTATTTTTTGCACTTCAATTCTAGTTGTTCAATTCCTTATTATTATTGCTTCCGCATTTACTTCTCAAAGTCTTACTCTAGTTTGGATTCCCGACCTTGTTGTTATCACTAACCTCCAAGAACAAGTTCAAATCTATTTTGCTAGCCCATATAGCTGGCTACAAATGATGAGTCTACTTTATTAATTCCAAGATATCATCTTCCTAGAGGCCCATTGTTGATGCTACGTGTGAAATGACGTGGCATGTCAAGTCAAACAGAAAAGCCAATAAGATCATGTCACATGTCAAAATGACATAGGATGCCAATTAATATTAAAAGATCAATAAAATTGCACTATGTGTACAAATTATATGTTCTAGTCAATCAAATACGTCCTTGTCACTGCTTCAATCTGATTGGTCAGTGATTCAAGTCAATCACTCAAATCAAAGGAAATAGTTAGTACTCCTCACAATTCTTTTATCCCACAACTAAAATAGGGATCTTTATAACTCAAAAAATATGAGAACTCAAACAAGAAGCAAGAGAGGGCCCGTGGATCAAATACTACAACTATTTGTATAGGATGCAAGCATTTAAGCGTTCTAAGGATTCGAAGATGATGTTTTGTACTTCAATACCACACAAGAGGGGGGAGGGGAAGTAATTTGTGTGGTGTCCAAATTTTTCGCGTGCGCTAACTATAGAAGGACCTAGTTCTTCTACGAGTTCCTTACTCTACAGTTGCGAAATAAGAAATGTAGAAAACAAAGAACACAAGTATTTTTACGTGGAAAACACCCGACTCAAAAGGTAAAAAAATCACGACCTACTTCCCAGTAGGTTTTTTTCTAAAACTTTACTATAACTCTAAGCCAAAACAATAATGTTTACAAACTCTTATAAACCTAAGGATTACCTCTAACCCTTGTAGCAACAAGCCACAGGTTGTTGCGACAACTTCACTAACTTGAACAATACATCTAAAAGTACCTAGTACAAATGCTTCTAAAGAAAGCTGAAAGGTACAACTCAAAAGTCCTACTATAATTGAATTAGAATAAAAGACAAGACACGTGTCTATCTGGTTCATGTAGCTTCAAGTTCGCACACTTGAAACACACAAAACTTGCTTGCAAAATGCCTTGCTATTTTGCTCTCAGTTCTAGCTTAACTTTAGCATTTGTGCATCACTTGTAATAGAGAACACAGCTGAAACATATAGAGTTAGTAGGATTAGGGTTAACTAGAGTTCTAATGCTTTACTCCTCCTTGGTAGAAGAGTTATAGTTAACTTTAATCTCTAATTATTTCTTTATCTAGGATAGAGTTCTCTTCAAGTAAGGAGTCCTGCTCCTTATCAATTATGCAACTTTTTTGTTCAGGGAATATCAGATATTACCACTTATACTTATCCCCTTCACGTGTATGCTTTGTGCTTGAATCTGCCTGTGTCCTATATACACTGTCCATGGACCTGGTTCATGCATGTTTCCTTCTCCTTTGGATTGAGAGATGTAATCCGTAACCTTAATAGGGAGATGTCTTGAGTGATGTTTTCTCAGATGACTTCATAGGGGGTTTGATATTCCTTTGTTTCTTCTCGGACCCTTTTCCACTAAGGATGAGTGTTGGTATAATTTCAGCTCGCCTAAATTTTTGGCCATATTTCTCTTAGGATTCACCTATTTTGCTGGAAGATAATTCTTTGTGCTTCACTATATTCTTCTTTCATGGATAAAATGGACACATGAAATTTCCACCAGAATGATACTTCTGCTTGTGCCTGGACCTTTCCATTAATGATTTTCATTGGCCTATGGAATATGAATACCTTTGCTTTGTAAGAATCGTTGAAACATTTTATCCAATATCTTCGAGGCTTGAAACATAATAGAAATACTTTAAGAACATGTTCAATGTTGTCAAAATCTTTGAAGATGTTGTTGCACTTGAATTCCATGAAAATATAATACCGATGGCATAAGTACCAGAAGAACCATAAAAGTTCCTGGGTAAAAATCCTGGCTTGTGCTATGAATATATGGCAGAATGGATACTCTGGATTGATCCTGTATGGCTTGAGAATGGATCCTCCATGTTGCCGAAAAATTAGAGCTCATAATAAGTTCTTCTTTCCATTATAATTGATGGATCAAAAGGATTCATGAGGTTGAACAACTCCGGTGGATGATCCGTAGGCTTTAATGAACTTGTTCCTGGTACATTTGAAAACATGAAGATGTGACTGATTAGCTTTTGTTTTGACTTCATCTTTTCTGGGAAAATCTTTTTGAGAATTCTTCAAGTCGAGATAAAAAATCTGCGAGAATATTATCCTTTGCTTTCAGGTACTTGACTTGAAACTTGTACGGAGGGAACCATTGGGCCCATATGAAAATCTAGGATTGGGAATAATTTTGCATTTATCTAGATCATCTTTGGGAAGGCCTTCATATCCATTTCTATCAGAAATTCTGTATGAATCAGGAAAAAATTAAATTTTTTGATTCCATTCTTCACTGCAAGAATTTTCTTGGAAGTAGAATGATAATTTTGCTTGGCATCTTTGAACTTTTCGCTAGCATATCCGCATATTTTCCTCTGGCCATCTTTTTCTTCAAATAGAACATCACTCCAATATTCATCGCTTGCATTAGTTTTCCTTATCTTCTTACCTTCTGAAGGAATGTAGAGGGACTTGACATCTTTAGATATATCACGACCCTAACCCCGAACCCCGTCGTGATGGCGCCTCTCGTGAAGACAAGGCCAGCCAATCCAAACAAAATCTCATTTTTAAGAAGTTAAATTAACAGGAAAACACCACTAGCACAATATAATAACAATCATTCGTGGAGAGTATATAGCTAACCATCCCGACTACAGCCCAAACCGGGGTGTCACAATGTCATGAGCAACTAATGAATCCTAATAACAAGATTACCAATTACAATAACTGGCACAATTTTTGAAGAACATAGGAACAACAAGATGAAAGAGATACGGGGCTGCGGACGCCAACAACTACCTCGTAGTCTCTGACTCACCACCTGGACAGGAGAAATCAATACTCCGAGGCGGAACCAACAACGCCTGAATCTGCACACATGGTGCAGGGAGTAATGTGAGTACTTCCAACTTAGTGAGTAATAAGCATAAATAACGACTGAAAGTAAGAAAACACACAAAGCACAAGGTATTCTATAATGAAGCATTTAAAACATCATTCGCAAACAGTAAATCAGTGAGAAATTCAAGTAAAATCTCCTTTCAGCAGGTAAAAACATGTGAAGTAAAACATCGCCCCTCGGGCTATATATATATCAACAAATTCGCCCCTCGGGCAACATCATAAAACGGTACCAGCCCCTCGGGCTCAAATCTCAGAACAACATCAGCCCCTCGGGCTATCACATGGAACAACATCAGCCCCTCGGGCTATCACATGAAACAACATCAGCCCCTCGGGCTATCACATGAAACAACATCAGCCCCTCGGGCTATAATTCACATCACAATGGGTACCCGCGCTCACTGGGGGTGTACAGACTCCTGGAGGGGCCTCTTACGGCCCAAGCGCAATATTAAGCCACCTCGTGGAATATATCTAGGCCCTCGGCCTCATATCAATCACAAGCCACCTCGTGGCACATGAAGTGTCTCAGGCCCTCGGCCTCATATCAGTCACAAGCCACCTCGTGGCACATAAAGTATCTCAGGCCCTCGGCCGCACTCAGTCAGAAAAATCATCACAAGCCCCTCGGGCTATAGTAAAACAGTAGTCCTCAGCCCAAAAATATCATTTAAAATATTGTTTAAGTCTCAAAACTGAGTAAAAGTGGCTGAGTTGTAAAATAGTGAAACAGCATGACTGAGTTAAAGTAATAAGTCAAAATAGTGAGGAAACAGTGATAAAGATCCCCGAAGGGTTCAAATAATTGGCACGAAGACCAAATATGGCAATCAGCCTAAATCATGATAATAACAAGTAAGTTTCAATCAAATGCGTAGTAAAATCGTCAATCGGGATGGACCAAGTCACAATCCCCAGTAGTAAACGACCACACGCTCATCATCGAGCGCGTGCCTCACCTCAATATAGCACTAGGATGTGCAAATCCGGGGTTTCAAACCCTCAGAACATCATTTACAATCACTACTCACCTCGAACCAGTTAAATCCCTAATCCGCGACGCCTTTGCCCTTCGAATTGGCCTCCACGCGCGTCGAATCTATCCAAAATCAGAACTGATATGTCACAATATGCTGGGGAAATAAAGCCCAATCGAAACAAATAGGAAAATACCAAGAAATTACGAAAAAGCAAAACCCGAGCCCCAGGCCCACTTCTCGAAATTCAGAAATTTTTACATCAATGTGTCCCTTACCTCCTAACGAGTTCAACCATACAAAAATTATCGAATTCCGTCATCGGTTCGACCTCCAAATCTTAAATCTAAACTTAAGGGTTTTCCACAATTTCTCCAACTTAAATCCCAATTAACCACTAAAATAGCGATATACTGGGGTAATTTGACCAAGGTTGAGTTAGGAACACTTACCCCGATATTTCCCTTAAAAATCTCCCGAAAGTCGCCTCAAAATTTGCTTCAATCCGAGCTCTATAGCTCCAAATAATGTTTAAAAATGGCTGAAATCCCCTCTCTTAAGTATCTGTGCAAGCAAGTCTCCTTTGGATATAGTTTTGAGGTTGATTTTGCTGTGATTTAGGGTGTTTTGGAGGTGTTTCTCTTAGATGGTAACGATAGTGGGTTTTTGCATGGCCAATGGGTATTGGTTTCTATTTATACAGGGTCAAAAATCGGAACAAAAACGCACCAGTCGGGTCAAAAATGCGACCGCATTTTTGACGTTGATTTTTGTCCAGAAATATGTCTTGGTGTGTGATTTCAATGTACAATATGCGGTTCGCATTTTAGAAATGCGACCGCATTTCAGACCGCATTTCTGACATGGATCTTATTCAGAAAGCTGTCTCGATCTGCGGTCTCAGTGTGGTGGATATGCGGTCCGCATTGTGGAAATGCGACCGCATTCCTGACCGCATTCTTGACGTCATTCTTTGCCCAGGAAACTGTCTGGGTTTGCGATAACATATCCCGCTTTGCGATGTCTCTTTATTCTTTTACAAAATTGCAACTTCTGGTTTTTCTGCAACTTTTCCAAGGGCGAAACAGTCCTTTTAGCCACCCTAAACTCACCCGAGGCCACTGGGACCCCAACGAACTATGCCAACATATCCCATAACGTTATTCGAATTTGTTCTAACCTTCGGAACGCTCAAACCACCTCTCAACACCGAATTCCCGTCGGATTCAAGCCTAAGAATTTCAAAATCTTCTAAATTACTAATTTGATCAAAAACCCAATCAAACCCTATCCGAATGACATGAGATTTTGCACACATATCCCAAACGACATAACGAAGCATAACAAGGTAGAAATGGAAAAAACGGAGCGGTAGCTCATGAGACGACTGGTCGGGTCGTCACAAGATATCTCCTTTATTTCCCTGACTAATTCATCTTGTTCCTTTTCCCCACGACAAAGCCTTTTTCTTGAGCATCTTTGTGAGCGGAGAAATGTATGTAGAGTTATTTAGGATGAAATCTCTTACATAATTTACTACACCAAGTACTGTTGGATCTGCTTTGTTGTGAGGCTAGTATCTAGAAATTTGAGCAATTCCTGACATATATATGGTCCTGGACTGTATGCACCTTGGACAAAATGCATTCCGAGAAAATCAATCTCCTTTTGAGCAAGAACCATCCTTGTTGCTGAAAGCGTGATCCCATACTGTGTTACCAATGCCTCAAATTGACGGAGCAAGTTGACATGTTCCTCTAATGTATCACTAAATAACGGGATGTCATCAATGTCAACCAAAAAGGTAGGGAGGATAGGCTAGAATATTTTTACAATGGCTTTTTGGAACAAGGAGACTACAGTTTTTAATCCAAAGGGCATTACTTTCCATTGGAAATGATGATCAGGGACGCAAAATTCCGTTTTGGCTCTTTCTTCGGGATGGATTCCTAAATGCCAAAATCTAGATTTAAGATCAAGCTTGGAAAAATATTTGGCCTTGGCTAAGTGGGAGAAAAGAGTGAGTTTGTTTGGGATAGGGAATTTATCATCTTGGAGGAAGTGGTTAAGTGACTGGTAGTTAATGACTAACCTAAGTTTTCCTCTTGTTTGTTCAGCTCTTTTATTGATATAAAATGCTTCGCATGCCTATTGTGGTATCCGATGGCTCTATTAGATCAAATTCCAAGAGTTCTTCACATTCTTTCTTTGCAAGCTGAAGATGATCTGGATTCATACCTGAATGACTAGCTTTTGTTGGATTGATGTTTTCATTCTTCTTGAAAGGGAACTTGATAAAACACTCTTCGTTCTTCTATAATGAGCTTTTTCCTTTCTTCAAAAAATCCTTATGGGACTCAACATGTGACAACCCGGCCAGTCGTCTCATGAGTTACCGCTCCGTTTTCCCCCATTTCTTCTTCATTATTCTTCTTTATCCGTGTTTTATGTGATCGAGTTGAGTAGTTTGCGTTCGGAGTGGATTTGGTAAGAAATGAGACACCTAGTCTCTTTTAAGAAGGTTTAAGTTGGAAAAGTCAACCGGATGTTGACTTATGAGTTAGAGGGCTCGGATGTGAGTTCCGATGGTTTGGTTAGCTTCGGGAGGTGATTTATGAATTAGGAGTGTGATCGGAATTGGTTTTGGAGGTCCGGTGTAGAATTAGATTGAATTGGTGGAGTTAGTATTTTGGCGATTTCCGGTTGTTAGGTGAGATTTTGATCCGAGGGTCGGAATGGAATTCCGAGAGTTGCTATCGCTTCGTATGGTGATTTCGGACTTAGGCGTATGTCCGGATTTGAAATTGGAAGTCCGTAGGGCAAATCAACGCATTTTGGCGAATGTTGGAAAATGGAAGATTTTTGGAAAGTTTGACCGAGGAGTTGACTTTTTGATATCGGGGTCGGAATCCAGTTATGAAAATCTTCATAGGTCCGTTATGTCATTTATGACTTGTGTGCAAAATTTGAGGTAAATCGGACTCGATTTGATAGGTTTCGGCATCGAATGTAGAAGTTGGAACTTATTAGTTTTATTAGGCTTGAATTGGGGTATCATTCGTGTTTTTAGCGTTGTTGGATGTGATTTGAGGCCTGACTAAGTCCGTAATATGTTTTAGGACTTGTTGGTATATCCGGACGGGGTCCCCAATGACTCGGGTGCGTTTCGGACCATTTCTATCCATTTTTTAACTGCTGGTGCATCGCAGAAATTTCTGCTGCACAGAGCTTATTTTGGGAGCTTATATCTCGCAATCTATAAGGAATTTGAAAATTATCAAAACATGGAAGTTGTAGCCCTTTGCGTCTAGTTTCAGGAAATATAAATCATTCATCATTTGAACATATATATAAAAAGTTACGATAGATTAACGAAGCCTGGTACTGCGGTTGTTTTCCAGGCAGCGTGCATAGCAGAAATTTCTACTGTACAGGACCGACTTTGGAAACTTATATCTCGTAATCTGTAAGGAATTTGAAGATGGTCCAAAAATGAAAGTTGTAGCCCTTTGAATCTAGTTTCCAGAAATATAAACCATTTATCATTTGGAAATTTTTATCAAAAGTTACGGTAGATTAACCAAAGCCTGGTATTGCTGTTGTTTTCCAGGCAGTGTGCATAGCAAAAATTTCTGCTGCACATGACCGACTTTGGAAGCTTATATCTCGCAATATTTAAGGAATTATGAGATGATCAAAACATGAAAGTTGTAGCCCTTTGAATCTAGTTTCCAGAAAGATAAACCATTTATCATTTAAACATTTGTACAGAAAGTTATGATCGATTTACCGAAGGCTGGTACTGTAATTTTCTTCCTGGAAATAGGAGCCAAGTCGCATTTCACACATGCGACTTGCGTAGACAGAATGTTTTTAAGCCTTCTTGTCCGCGATTTTGGGTATATTTTCACCCATAGTTGCTCATTTTTAGAGGTTCTTGAAGGAAATTAACGAGGGATTCAAGGAGAATCGATTGGAGGTAAGAATTTCGGACCTAAAACTCGTTTATAATGTGAAATCCACTTAGAAAATAATTGAAGTCTTGCTAAAAATGGAAGAAATAGGGCTTGGGATTTTAAAATTTTAATTGGGTATTTGGAGGACCATTTGGGGTTGGATTTGAGAACTTTTGATATGTACGAACTCGTTGGGAGATAAGGAACCCGTTGATGTGAAAATTTCTGAGCTTCAAGAAGTGGGCCCAAGGCTCGGGTTTCGCTAATTTCAAAATTTTTGGTATTTTTTAATTGTTTTCGCTTGGGCCTTGTCCCATCAGCATATTGTGACGTATTCGTTCTGATTTTGGATAGATTCAAAGCGCGTGGAGGCCAATACGAGGGGCAAAGGCGTCGAGGACTAGGATAGTCGGTTCGAGGTGAGTAGTGATTGTAAATGATGTTCTGAGGGTTTAAAACCCCGGATTGTACATCGTAGTGCTATATTGAGGTGAGACACACGCTCGATGATGAGCGTGATATCCTTTACTACTGAGGATTGTTACTTGGTCTGTCCCGATTGATGATTTTTGCCGCGTATTTGACTGAAATTTATTTGTTATCATCATGATTTGGGCTGATTGCCATATTTGGGCTTCGTGCCATTTATTTGAACCCTTCGGGGATTTTTATCACTGTTTTTTCACTATTTTGACTTATTACTTGAACTCAGTCATGCTGTTTTTCACTGTTTTACAACTCAGTCGCTTTTACTCAGTTTTGAGACTTAAAATAATATTTTAATGATGTTTTTGGGCTGAGAACTACTATTTTACTATGCCCGAGGGGCTTGTGATGATTTTCTGACTGAGTGCGGCCGAGGACCAGATGTGAGAATATACTGAGTGATATGAGGCCGAGGGCCATGAGATACTTTATATGCCACGAGGTGGCTTGTGATTGATATGAGGCCGTGAGCCTGAGATACTTTATATACGCCACGAGGTGGCTTGACTGATATGAGACCGAGGGCCTATATATGATGCCATGAGGTGGTTTGATATTGCGCTTGGGCCGTAAGGGACCCCTCCCGAAGTCTGTACACCCCAGTGAGCGCGGGTACCTATTGTGATGTGAGATATATCCCGAGGGGCTGATATTATACTAGGTGATAGCCCGAGGGGCTGATACTGTTTCATGTGATAGCCCGAGGGGATGGTATTGTTTTGAGATTTGAGCCCGAGGGGCTAGTACTGTTCTGCGATATTGCCCGAGGGGCGGAATTGTTGATAAGAAGATTTTACTTGATTTCTCACTGATTTACTGTTTTCAAATGATGCTTTATTGCTTCCTTATAGAATGCATTGTGCTTTACGTGTTTTCTTACTTTCAGTCGTTATTTATATTTATTACTCACTGGGTCGGAGTACTCATATTACTCCCTACATCATGTGTGCAGATTCGGGCGTTGTTGGTTCTGCTCCGGAGTGCCGACTCCTCCCATCCAGGCGATGATTCAGAGACTACGAGGTAGCTGTTGGCGTCCGCAGCTCCGTATCTCCCTTATCTTATTATTTCCATGTTTTTCAAACAGTTGTGCCAGATATTGTATTTAGTAGACTTGTATCAGGATCCATAGTTGCTCATGACTTGTGACACCCCGGTTTGGGTGGTGTCGGGATGGATTCTATTATGGTTAGCTATATTTTCGTGAATTATTGCTATTAAATCATGCTTATATCGTTTTCATGTTAATTAACTGCTTAAAATGAGATTTTGGTTAAATTAGCTGGCCTTGTCTTCACGAGAGGCGCCATCACGACCGGGTTCGGGGTTAGGGTCGTGACACAGCACATAAATGCTCAATGAGATTTTGTTCAATTTTCTTGATTTGTTCGTCGTTGGTGATTCGGAATAGCCTCGGAATTTCAGAATAAGGTTTGAACTGCCTCTTAAAGGTTATCCCGTTAGCCCTGATCTGGAGTTGATCTTTTAGTTATCTGAAAATGTCAAATCCAACAATAAGGTCTTTCCATAGTACATCCGGCCCTATCATCTTGGTTATGCACTTCAATCCAGGAAAGAACTCAATTGTGCCGGGTGCTTTGTGATGACAGTGGTAGTCAGGATTCCATTTGATGCAGTGCTGAAATTCTTAAAGTGCGGCACCCATTGATCTTCAGGGAAAACAACTGGATTCATGAGTGATAAAGCAGTTCTAGTGTCAATGAAAGCAATGAATCGAGTTGATTTATCCCATTTGAAGGGATAAACCTTGAGTTCCACTTAAATGTCAATTGACAACTTAACTTTTGAAAGAGGTCAAATGCTCAACTATCCCAATTAGTGATTATATCTTTGTACAAAATCGTTAAGATTTCTTCATAGTTGCCGTAGACTTCTCTTAATTAGTAAGTGATTTGTCAAGAGTATTTTGAATGCTTAAAGAACCAAAAGGCTCCTACATTAACTCTACATAAAATTTGCAATAATTTGCCAACGAGGTATCTGAACATGTTAATCCATCTATAATCTATAATCTATAATTTATAATTTGTCTATAATCTATATTTATATCTATCTATCTATCTATATCTATCTACACTATATTAAAAGACCCTTAGCGAAATATCGTTCGTCTTTTTTACCCTTTTATAATAGAGTTCACACGAGATAAAATAGTCATTTAATTATTTCCCTAATATTTTGCATTTTGAAGGCAACTAGAATTCTTCTAATTAAATCTTTCCTTATTGAATGTGTCCTAATATATAGAAATTTAAAATCAGTTAAGATTTTACTTCATATAAATTAATTTTTTATTTGAATTATGTAACATAATTTAAATTCTTTTCATGTTACTAATTTTCCAACATCTTTTAAGGCTAATTAGATTTTACAAAAAGGACATCGCGAGAAGTAACAATCCTCATAAGATGAAAATTTGAAATTTTCCATCAAAACGGTTGCAAAATAATTTATTTATATTTATTATTTTTTTCAAAAGACGATTGAGATAACTTAAATTCAACTGACTATACATTAATAAATTAGATAGTACTATATTGTAATTTGCAACTTTAGGATACAAAAATCTATTTCAATAGAAGGACATTGGCGATGAAGAAAGTATTATTAAATTTAGTTATTTATATTTCATAAATTATTGAACTGCAAACATGATAGCATGAAGGTACAAAGCTGTAATTTTATGCCAAAAAGAATGACAAGAAATATCAGATAATTGAGATGTTTGATGTAAAAGATAAAGACCATAATAATGTTATACCAATTGAAGCTATTAGTTGCAAGTTGCAACAATACCACGTGCATAGAATTAAATCTTTCGAAAATTTATATCCTCATTTTATTTTATTAACGAATCTACTATTTTATTGGTTCAAGAAAAGAATTAATTTATATTTTACCATAAACTGGTCTTGAGTGTAAATAAAGAATTTAAGTTTTTTCTTTCTAATTTTTTTTATAATTATTAGAGGTCATCGGGTTGGAAGATATTTATGCAGAGGAATTAGACGAAGTTGAAAAAGCTAGCGCATTAAATTTAGGATGAAGAGATAGAAGAAACCAACACATCAAGAAGATTAACCAAAAAAAAAAAGAGGTGAGAATGAAGACCGAATAACTTATAAAAAATCAGAATTGAAAAGGATCAATGGAATAGTATTGTCTACATAGGAAGCTTCAACTATTTTTTTTTTGTGCCTAAACTACAATTTTATTTTAAACAAGGAGTAACTTATGATGCACAATATTTAATATTTAGTTCATATTTTTTTCTCGATCTATATTTTTTTTTGGCTCAAATTCTACCCCAAGGATTGTTTTAAGAAGAATAAAATCTATTAATAATTTTTCTATTGACGTAATAAATAAATGCAATGCACATACACTAAAACTAGTATACTATATTAAAAGCACGAAAACCCTTAGTGAAACATCGTTCGTCTTTTTTACCTTTTAAAAATAGATATCACATGGATAAAAGTGTAATTTAACTATTTTCCTAATATATAGGACTTCAAATTGAACTAAAATTTTGGTTATTAAATATTTCCTTATTTGAACTATGTAAAAGTCTTATCAATATTTAGGAATTTAAAATTAATTTTTACCTTATAAAATTTTTCCTTATTTGAATAATAAGAAATATATACACCTTTTACCATTTTAAACAAAAAAATAAATTTTAAAAAGGGAAAAGAAGACTAAAGTACGTTCATAAATCATAATACACTTCATTTAATATAACTTTATCGTTTTTATATTATTAATTAAAACATTCCTCATCACAAATGTATCTTAGTCCAATCAAAATTCCTTTTACTAGAATGATTAAAAAAACCCTCATGATATACGTAGGATTTTCACACATAAGGTGTGATATTTAAGCTACAATAATGTTGATTATTAATCTCTTTCTCAGTACAAGTATTAAGTTATTATTAATAGTAAAGTTTCTCTTTATGGGAAGTTGTTTATAATTATACTAGTCTTATGATATGTGTCTTACGCGTGTACTTTAGCTCCAGTAAATAAATTGTTTATAAAAATCACATAAATATTATTATAAATTATGTTTGAGTAATAAATTGGAAGTCTAATTAAATAAATTGGAATGAAGAGGTTGGCGTTATTGATACTAATGGACAATGTAAAGTCTAAAATGATTAATACTAACTTAATATTGTATAACAAATAATTTAATATAAATATATAGGGAGTTATCATTTGGAATAAATGTAAACGTGTACCAATTGATAATGTTAAAAATATAAATATATAAGAAAAATAATAGAATGAACTAATATCAAAAAAATTAGATTGCATGTCATATCTTTGATTGCCAATTGTAAGTTACATCTTAAATTACCTTGCACAGTCTTTTCTTGCGCTACCAGTTTATCTTTTGTCATTAATTTCTGTCTTGCATTACTACTAAATTGCAGAAATCAAATATTTTATATAAGGTAAATCTTAACTGGTTTTAAAGTTCCTTGTATAACTTAAATAAAAAAGATTCAATAGTGTAAATTTTAAGTGATTTCAAAAGTCTTTAATATTTTAGTTGATTTTGAAAATAATAATTTAAATAACTATTTTTATCCAGTATAAAAATCTATTTTTATAGGATTTTAATCTCCTGGACTATTTAGAAACTGAATAATCTATGAAGCCTCCTTCAATTTGTTGTCATTCCAACAATAAATTACATTTACGACCAGTGCCAATTAAAAGAAGTGAACAACCGAACTTTAGTTTATATAGATAGGAGTATACATCAAGCCATCTCACACTACTTGTGTAAAAAAAATCTTTTTATAGTGCATCTTAGTTTCTCATGTGTGCTTTTGTTTATTTGTAAGCAAAAAAGGTTTCTTTTTTGTTGGTCTGAACATGAATATGCGTTTATCAAGAATTGTGGTAATTACTTATGGCAATGAAAGATCGCAAAGAATATTAAAATTAGCTTTCTAAATAATAGTGTACATGCTTTTAACAATAAAACAATTTTTATGTGGCAACGGGAAGAAGCATTAGACGGCAAATTTGTAGAAACGATAACCTTTTAAGTTTTAAGATAAGCTGAACACTATGCATACCTGACGTGCTAAACCTATAATGCCTTTTCGGAAGAAATTTATTCATTATGAGATTCTCTTTGAAATACTTTATATAGTTATACACAATTAAAACAATGAGAAGATTTATATAAGTAAAATTTTGATGTTAAATTCCGAAATTTTAGGAGAGATTTAATAACTGAAATTTATCTGACTGTAAAGTCCTAAATAATAGAAACATACTTAAGTAAATATTCCTAAATATTAGAAAAATAATTAAATAATTATTTTAAAATATTAAAAAAATAATCAAATGACTATTTTGTCTAGTGTGAATTCTATTTTAAAAGGGTAAATAAGACGAACGACATTTCGTTAAAGATGTTCGTGCTTTTAATATAGTATAGATTACTTTTTATACCAATAAGGTGCGAAAGTTAATAATAATAACAAATATGCAAATAGAAAGATCCAAAATAAAATGTTGATCAACTATTGATCATTTGAAAATAGAATTTTGATTTGATAAAATTATAATTAAAGTTCAATATTCAAAATTTGAAATAAATTCATATTAAGAATTTGAGGCAACAAAAATTAAACTATCCTTTTTAGTGTTGAGAACACATGATTACTAAGTCTTTAAATTAGATATCTAGCAAAAGAGTCATATTCGAATTTTTTAAATTCATTATACAAGTAAAAGATTTTTCAAGTTGACAAAATTCTTTGAGTACATGAACTTTTTTACATAAGGAAGAGCATTGACAGTGAATGAAATTAAAAATTTAGCAAAACGGGTCATAAGTATAGCATTAAAAGTCAAATTGGTTAAAAAGAAAACTTGAAGAAACGAGGATAAAATAATAAAAGACAAAACATATCCTAAATGAGTTGTGATTGTTTATTTTTCTTTTATTTTTCATCATTCCCAACAAATGATTTTTGTTGTTTTATAAATATTAAGTTCTTTATTGTAGAATATTAACTCAATATTAGTCATATTTAGACTTTACATTATCACCTATCAATATTTTAGAATCTATAGGATCAACCCTTCATTCACAAAACTTGTAGAAGACCAAAAGACTCAACTTCTTATTTGTGTCCGTTTAAAATATTTAAAGAATCGTGATACAAGTATATAAAAATTATTCCATCATTGCAAATTCAATTTTAAGTCATAGAAATTAAATATAAAAAATTTCATAAGTATTTATAAGAAGTAATATTTTTTTTGGTCAGTAAGAAATCGATATTGTTTCCTATTGATATTAGTATTTGGCAGGTTTGAACTTCGCGTTCGTGAAGATGGAGATGCGTTCACGAAGATTTGGAGAGGTGGTGCATCGCGATCGCGAGATGAGTGTCGCGATCGCGTTAAAGGATAGGCGGGAAGGGGCATCATGCATTTGGCCGTCGTGTTTGCGTGAGTCAGGGCACGTTCGCGTTGGCATTGGGGGGGTTAGGCATTGATAAATGGAGATTTTGACTGCTTAGTAGCGCCTTTTAGCTTTTATTTCAGTCTAAAAGCATTGAATTGTGTTCCCAAAACTAATAAAATTATGCAAAATTGCAGGAATGCTGGAAGTTGGTCTCCCAAGATGAAACCCTACTCAAAAAGTAGTAGTCCGAAGCACAAGAAAATAAAGTCCTCGGAAGCACAAATGTGCAGTCCGCAGAAGGAATTCTGTGGCCGCAGAAGAAATTGCGGACCACAGAATTCCATCTGCGGCCGCAAACAAAGAAGGAAAATGTAGCAGACATTTGTGCAAATTGCAGACCGCACATGAATTGTGCAGCTGCAAAGCTGGGCTAAGAGTCGTAGATCCGAGAGTATGCAAAAAGATCAAGTCCAGAGCCTCAGTGAATTGCGGCCGCAGTCCTAAATCTGCGGACCGCAGAAAAGTTGCCTTACGGCCGTAGTCCAGAAATGTGTGGCTGCAGAAGAATGCCTCGCGGCCTCAGATCAGAATTGTGCGGCTGCAGAACTCCAACTCCTGCCAGATGAAGAAATCTGCGGACCTCACATGGAATTGTGCTGCCGCAGAACCTCCCGAGGGACATTTTTATCCGAGATTTTCAGCCTTTTATAAATAGACGAGTTTCACAAAATTAGGTCAAGTTTGAACCTCTGAAATTGCTGTAGCCGTTTTTCTTTACTATTTTAGGAAGTTTTACTTTGATTTGGTGTATTTATAATAGATTTAATCATTTTTAGTTTGCATTATGAGTTTAATTAGTTTCTCTTCCTTATTTTCTTCAAAATCCGTTATGAGTAGCTAGACTTTACTAGGGTTGTGACCCAACCCTAATGTGTAAACCTTATGGGTATCTAATTTGGTGCTTGTTTATGATTGGATATTTATTATTTAGCTTAGTTCATGCTTTAATTGTAGAATTAATAGTTGCAAACATTAGTTCATGCCTATTTGACTTAGTCTCTACTTGAGAAAGAGAGACTTAGTCTAGGATAAAGTAGCTAACAAGGAATTGGGTCAATTGAGAGATTGATTAACCCAATTAAAGAGTTCAACCTAGAGATAGTAATAACTCGATTTGAGCTCTTACCCACTATTTTAGGTTATACCCATTTGGTCTTGAGAAAGCCAAATCGGGCAAAATCACTCTCTGACCGAGAGGTATTGAGTGGGTAAATTAGAGTTGATAGAGTAAAATTAGAAATAGAAAATACATATTTGTTTGGAAGTGCAATCTAGAAAATCCAATTGCTCAACTCGAAATATATACCCCTAACTCCCATCTTAGCTCCATATGGATTCGACCCTGACTCTTAGTTGTGTTTTTATTATTGCATACGACCGTTTCATACCTCTTTTGAGGTGTGCTTTGGATGTGATCAATTTTGGGCGCCATTGCCAGTGAGTTAAAAATGATGTTAGCATATTTGGGTGTGTTTTTGGAATATCTTCTTTTCCTTCCGTGTTACTAACTTGTTTGAGAAATCGTAGGTACAACTATGGCAAACAATGAGCTCGAAAATATTGCTTTGGGAGATGTGGACGTCGAGGATGAGCAAATTGATGAGGTTCCTCTTGAACCTCAAGCCAATAGAAGAGGCCGAGTGCCTCGTGACAATGTCCCCGCTCCACCCCCACCTACACCACGAGCTGCTCCACACCGGGTGTTACCCAATGAAGGATATGCTAGTGCAATAGTCCTTCCCCGTATTAGGACGGACAACTTTCAAATCACCAATGTGATGCTCACTTTGCTAGAGCAACGAGGTTTCCTTCACCGGTGGTCCAAGTCAAAACGCTTACAAACATTTGAAGGGGTTTGTGGACACTTGTTGGGAGAGAAAACAACAAACGCTTCCGAGGATGCATTGAGGCTAAGGCTTTTTCCCTTCTCTCTACGGGGGAAAGCATTTGATTAGTTGGAATGTTTGTCGAATCATTCCATTCATACTTGGGATGAATTGGCGGAACAATTTATTTCCAAGTTCTTCTCTTCGGGGCACATGGCTACACTTTGGGATGAGATTTTGGCGTTCAAGCAAGATCCAAATGAACCACTACACGAGATATGAGAACGCTATAGAATAATGGTTAAGGAATGTCCCAACAACGATATGACGAAGAATATTATTCAACAAACTTTCTATTGTGGGATCAACATAACCAATCAATGTACAGTGAATCAACTTACCGGTAGGAACTTCATGACTACGCCTTATGCAGAGGCGTGTGAGATTTTAGATGAAATGGCGGAAACATCATTGGCATGGCAATCCCGGGCTAATGTTCCCCAAGGTAATCCCAACGTGATCCACCTTCACAAAGAGTTTCATGACCATGGGCAAGCCGTCGCCGACTTGACTACCACCATGAATCAATTAGCAAAGGCTCAACTACAACAAGTGCAAAATCCGAAGCAAGTCACAATGCCATGGAGGGAATGAACATGATGGTGAACAAAAGAAAGACCAAGGGTCCACAAGTGCAACATCGAGTGGAGAATTATGTGCAAGAGGATAGTGGTTTTGATCAAGATGATTCTTACAATAAACAAGAAGAGGAGCTGCAATATGTGAAAAACTTTCAAGGGCAATAAAACAACTTCCAAGGCCCAAACCAACAATAATGGCGACCTCAAAATAATCAAGGCAATTGGAATTCTAACAATCAAGAAAACTGAAATGGTGAAAACAATCAAGGGAATTGGCATGACAACAACAATCAAGGAAATTTAAATGGAAATAATCAAGGAAATTGGGGGGGGGGGGGGGGG
>MCJB01052019.1:23264-35103 GCA_002018475.1 Nicotiana obtusifolia
GGGAAGGGGGTAACAATCAAGGTGGAATGGAACAACAATCAAGGCAATCAGGGATCGGGTTTTCAAAGGCCCCCGATGTATCAACAACCGAGCAACCCGCCTCCTTATCCTTCCCATGGCCCTAGTTCTTCCAACAATGAGCTGGGGCGTATTGAGAACATGTTCAAGCAAATGATGGAGAAGAATGCTGATTCGGATTCCCAACTTGCCTCACACAACACATTGATCTGCAGCTTAGAAGTTCAAATGGGGCAAATCTCTCAAGCTCTAAATTCTCATCCTAAGGGGGCATTATCAAGTGACACGATGGTAAACCCAAAGGGTGGAAACAACACGGGGCATGCCATGACCGTTATTACAAGAAGTAGAAGAGGTGGGAATGCACCCACCTCAAGTCAAAAGTAACTTGTGGATGATGAACAAGTGGTACAAGAAGAAAAGGTCCCGAACAATGTGGTGCAATCAAATGATGAAGTACAGATTGATATTGATGATAGTGTGGAAGAGACTTACGAGGAGGTAAATCCGTCTAGGGATCACTTTACTGACATAATGGAGCCGGTAGTGCTAAAGTCTAAGGTACTATCGCTTAAGCCTCCATACCCCCAAAGACTTGCCAAACAAAATGGTGAGAATCAATTCAAAAAGTTCATTCAAATGATGAAAAGTCTCTCAATCAATGTGCCATTAGTTGAAGCTTTGGAGCAAATGCCTGGTTATGCAAAGTTTATGAAGGATCCTGTGACAAAGAAGCGGTCAATAAATTTTGAAACTATCAAAGTCGCTCATCAAGTTAGTGCAATTGTGCTTTCAATGGCTCTTAAGTTGGAAGATCCCGGTACTTTCACGATTCCTTGTACAATTGGAAGTGCCGAGTTTGCTAAAGATATTTGTGATCTTGGGGCAAGTATCAATTTGATGCCCTATTCGATTTTTAAGACATTGAGAATCGGGAAACCAGGACCATGAAGAGACCTTTGGGAGTGATTGAAGATGTCTTGATTCGTGTTGATAAATTCATTCTTCCAGCGGATTTTATCATTCTAGATTGAAGTTGATTATGAGGTGCCGATTATTCTTGGAAGACCTTTCCTTGCTACAAGGAAGGCTATTTATGATATTGAAGTTAGAGAACTCGCTTTCCGGGTGGGTGATAAAAACGTGGTATTCCATGTGTGTAATTCCATGCTTCAACCAAATAGTAATGAGGTGTATTCTTTTGTGGACTTGGTGACCGATGTTATTGTTGATCATACAAGTGCCATAATCAATGTTGGTAATATGTTGGAGGCCGTCTTGCTCAACTTTGATGATGACGAGATGGATGGCTTTATGGAATGTGTGAACTCTTTTCAAGGAATGAGGTCGTACAATTATGCACCCCGAAAACTATCTTTGGATCTTGAAAATAGGACAACTCCTCCTACGAAGCCTTCCATTGAAGAGCCTCCTACCTTGGAGTTGAAGCCATTGCCTCCACATCTTCGGTATGAATTTCTTGGCCCTTGTTCTAATTTATTGGTTATTCTTTCCTCTTGTTTGACTAACGTGCAGGTAGATTCTACATTGGCGGTGCTACATAAGAGGAAGAAGGCTATTGGGTGGACATTGACGGATATTCGGGGGATAAGCCCCCGCATTTAGCATGCATAAGATCAACTTGGAGGAAGGCTCCAAACCATCTATTGAGCATCAAAGGAGACTTAATGAGGCTATGCAAAAAGTTATCAAAAAGGAGATTATCAAGTGGCTGGATGCCGGGGTTGTCTACCCCATTTCCGATAGTTCATGGACTTCTCCGGTTCAATGTGTCCCAAAGAAGGGGGGCATGACAGTGGTCTCCAATGATAAGAATGAGTTGATTCATAAAAGAACGGTGACCGATTGGAAAGTGTGTATGGACTATCGCAAGCTCAACAAAGTCACAAGGAAGGATCGTTTCCCACTTCCTTTCTTAGATAAAATGCCTGATAGATTGGCCGGCTGTGCTTTCTATTGCTTTCTTGATGGGTATTTGCACTACAAACAAATCCTTATTACTCCGGAGGACCAAGATAAAACAACCTTTACATGTCCCTATGGTACGGGTGTATGATGGCTATCTTCACGGAAATGGTGGAGGATTACCTTGAAATTTTCATGGATAAATTCTCGGTGGTTGGAGATTCTTTTGATGATTGTCTTGCAAATTTAGGATAAAGTGTTGGCAAGATGTGAAGCAACAAATTTAGTGGTCAATTGGGAGAAGTGTCATTTCATGGTCAAGGAAGGCATTGTCCTTGGCCACAAAATATCAAAGAATGGAATTGAAGTTGATACGGCAAAGATTGAGGTGATTTCTAAACTTCCACCTCCAACTTCGGTGAAGGGTGTGCAGAGTTTCTTAGGCCACGCGGGGTTTTACCGGCGTTCCATCAAAGATTTCTCTAAGGTGGTAAACTCATTGTGCAAGCTTCTTGAGAAAGTGCTAAGTTTAACTTCAATGATTAATGCATGAGGGCCTTTGAATTGTTAAAGTTTGAGTTGACAACCACTCCCATCATCACCGCTCCAAATTGGAGTGTCCCTTTTGAACTCATGTGTGATGCAAGTGACGTAGCGGTTGGAGCTTTTTTAGGGCAACACATCAACAAGATTTTTCATCCGCTCTACTATGCTAGTAAGACTAGGAATGGTGCCCAAGTCAACTATACCGTTACGGAGAAATAGCTCCCTACCATTGTGTTTGCAATTGAGAAGTTCCGCCCGTACTTGATGGGTGAAAAAGTTATTGTCCACACGGATCATGCGACACTTCGTTATCTTATGAGAAAGAAAGATTTCAAAGCTCGGTTGATGAGATAGGTACTTTTGTTGCAAGAGTTTGATATTGACATCCAAGATAGAAAAGGGAGTGAAAATCAAGTGGCGGACCACTTGTCTCATTTGGAGGAGGAGGTGAGGCCGCATGATGGCTTTGAAATCAATGACTCCTTCCCCGATGAGAAACTCTTGGATATTTCAATGAAGGAGGTGCAATGGTTCGCAGATGTAGCAAATTTCCTTGTATGTGGAATCATCCCAGATGAGTTCTCTTCAAACCAAAAGAAGAAGCTCAAACGGGATTGTCAAGATTATTATTGGGACGAACCATACATTTTTCAGATTTGTACGGATGGGGTGATTAGAAGATGTGTACCGGAAGAAGAGCAAGGTGAAATTCTTGGGGCTTGTCATTCTTCGCCATATGGTGGCCACCATGGTGGAGCAAGAGCAACGCCAAAAGTGCTAAGTTGTGGTTTCTATTGGCCCACCCTTTACAAGGACGCAAGTGATTTAGTGAAAAGATGTAATGAATGTCAAAGGGTCGGTAGAATCTAAAAGAAAAATGAAGTTCCCGTCACCACTATCTTGGAGATTGATATCTTCGATGTGTGGGGTATTGACTTCATGGTCTTTTGTGAGTTCTTGTGGAAACACCTACATCTTAGCTGCGGTGGATTATGTGTCCAAATGGGTGGAGGCCGTTGCTTTACCCAACAATGAAGCGAGAAGTATGGTGGCGTTCTTGAAGAAGAATATTTTAACAAGGTTTGGTACTCCGCGGGCTATTATAAGTGATGTGGGGTCATATTTTTGCAAAAAGGCTTTCGATACTTTACTTAGAAAGTATGCTATTACTCATAAAATCATAACTCCCTATCATCCACAAGCTAGTGGTCAAGTGGAAGTCTCCAACCGGGAAATAAAGAGTATTTTGTCCAAAACAGTGAATGCTAACCGGACGGATTGGTCCAAGAAGCTTGATGATGCATTATGGGCTTATCGGACGGCTTATAAAACACCTATCAGAATGTCGCCATACCGGTTGGTGTTCGACGAAGCTTGTCATCTTCCGGTGGAATTAGAGCGCAAGGCCATGTGGGCTCTAAAGAAGTTGAATCTTGATTGGGATGTAGCCGCAAACTTGAGGGTTGCACATTTGAATGAATTGGATGAGTTCCGATACCATGCTTATGCAAGTTCATCCTTGTATAAAGAAAAGATGAAATATCTTCATGAAAAATACATTTGGAACAAAGAGTTCAAGGTGGGCGATCTTGTGTTGTTGTTTAACTCAAGGTTGAGGATGTTTTCGGGAAGTTAAAGTCTAAATAGAGTGGTCCTTTTGAAATTGTTAGTGTGACGGCTTTTGGTGCATTGGACTTGAAGAACAGAAACAGTGAGGTATTCCGAGTCAATGGTCACCGGGTGAAGCACTATTGGGGAAAAGTTGGAGATGGCCACGTCGTGGTGGTCATTCATTTCAATTGATGGTATTGTGCATTTTGCCGCAACGTTAAGTCAGGTGCTTCTTGGGAGGAAACCCATGTTTCTATTCGATTTTCTTTTGCAGTTCGGTGTTATTTTTGTATTAACTTGATTTGAAGTGTGCTGCAGGGTTGAGTGTGACTTACAGGGACAGTGGACAAAAATAAGGCTAAGTATTAAAAGAAGTGCGGACCGCACAATTTGGAGTGCTGTAGCAAAAGGGCGTTGCGGCCACATAATTACCTTGCAGACCGTACAAATGAAGGGCGCAAAATGCAAAATCTCTAAAGTTAGTCTGTCAGAGAAAACGTCAATGTGTGACCGCAAGAGGAAATCTGCGACCGCAACAAAAATCTGCGGCTGCACGTAAAATTGTGTGGACCACAGATAGAGAACCACAATTAAAGCCTCAAGTAACAGAGTGCGAACCGCACATGAAATTTTGCGGCCGCACTCGCCTATCTTGACTTGGAAAAACCATGTATTATAAATAGAAGGCTAGGCATAACTGTTACATTTTTTCCCTCTCTAAGCACAAAAGCTTGCACATATTGAAATTTCTTGGTACATCATCGTCCCACACGTCTAACAATTGTGATCACTCATCCCTTGCACTCATTCACATCTGGTATGCTTAAATTCCTAGTTAGAATTTTTCAATTTTTAGTTTAATTTGTAGCTTTTTAATTATTTTTAGGTCATTTGTCAATAGAATTCAATTGTTCATTCATGTGGGGGTAAATAAGTAATGGGTTAACGAGTACATGTTCTACGGGGACCAGGTCAACATATTTTCATGCCTTTATGCTGTTACCATGCCAAATTTTGCAAAAAAAAATTAAAAATTGCAAACCCTAGATTGAAATAATTGACTGACGCTAGTGGATTTGCTAAAAAAAACCCTAAACCCCAAAATTGTGGGACAATCTATATTATATGGCGAATGATTTGGAGCTTCCTTGGCTGGTAGGAGGGGACTTCAATGTAGTGCTTCATGAGGATGAGAATATAGGTTGATTGCCAGTGCATCCCCCGGAATATGGAGATTTTGCATTCTGCGTGAATTCTTGTGGTTTGTTCGATCAGGGGTACAAAGGCAGCCCTTTCACGTGGTGGAATGGGAGGTCGAATGCTGAATGTATATTCAAAAGACTGGATAGAGTTTTTGTGAACTTGCCATTTCAAAGTTTGTTTCCTACAATCGAAGTGGAGCACTTGATTAGAACTGGATCAGATCATGCCCCTTTGCTCATGATGTGTGGGGATCCTTACCAGACTGGATCAGTTCTGCCTGGATCAGTTCTTTGGAACAAATATTGCAAGAAGTCAGCGCTGCCTGGGGCGCTGCAGGCAGTGAGTTCAAGGCCCCCAGCACCAGGGAGGGCGCGAGGCGTCACCAAGGGGGTGGGGGGNGGGGGGGGGGGGGGGGGGGTCGGGACACTATGGCTCCACACTTGTACTTATGCTTCAATTTTAAGTGTGGGGTCATGTGACGACTTGCATACCAACCTATGGCATATGTCTTGAACATTGCTCACATTCGTGTTTACTTTTGTTGCAGGATAATATGGTCCGTGACAACATTAGCAAAGGTACAAGCGTTGGAAACTCCTCCACCACATCGCCGGTAACCCAAAAAGCGCAAACAGGGAGTTTTCTTCTCACCCTGCTCTGTTTTACATGTTTTCATGCATCGAGGGCGATGCATTGTTTAAGTGTGGAGTGGGGAAATACCTGCGTTGTCAGTGTTGTGAATGTATATCATGTATGATTTAGTTTTATTTTTTGTCTTTTTAATAGTTGTATTGTTATTATTTTTAATAGTTGTATTTTTAGTATTTTAATGTATAAACTGACAATTTTTGAATTTTTTTTTCCAGATTTTTCTCGAGGATGGATCTTTTTATTGAGGGAAATATTTGATTAAAAACAACAAAAAGATTTTTTTTATTTATAGGATAGTTCCTTGATTTTTCTTAAGGCACCGGTTCTTTTCCAAGGATGTAGCTCGAACCGGGCAATTTAATTTCTTTTTAGGAATATTTTAGAAAGAACT
Source organism: Nicotiana obtusifolia (assembly GCA_002018475.1). NCBI lineage: Eukaryota > Viridiplantae > Streptophyta > Magnoliopsida > Solanales > Solanaceae > Nicotiana > Nicotiana obtusifolia. The sequence continues at coordinate 29,611 of MCJB01052019.1, forward strand.
GAGTTATGTAGCGATACTTCTTGACATAGTTAATTCTAGTATAATAGGCTATGACACATGATCTACTTCCCGTTTAGTTAATTGTAAGCCTAAAGAAAATCTGCGCAATTTGTGACACCCCTTCTCAGTTGTTGACTTGTATATCATATAGTGTAATTACTGCTTAATTGTTTCAATTATATATGCTTGCTTGACTTGAAATTTGAACAGAACCGTCGTGATTGAGTCATGTGCATTGTGTGAGTGAGGTTTTGATTCTCTATGCTATCCTGTATAGTCTAGAACTTGCCCCGTGTGTTAATTGAAGCGAAATTGTAAGTTGGACTAATCTAAGAAATGATATAGGCATTTTCTTGTTTGATTATGGATGTGCTTGTCACATCAAATATAAAATTGTCCGCTGCTAGCCCCTTTGAGCCTATAAGCCTTTTTCTTTAGTACCTGCATTACAAGCCATTCCCTTATTTTGTTCTTGAATTAGACCTTATTTGAACCTTTATCTCCTAAGGCACTTAGTCGCTAAAAGAAGTAAGGGTAGAATTGGGAGATTGCCTTGATTATGAGTGTAACCGTGAAAGGACTTGTCGGTGCAAGGAAGCTAAAATTAAGAATCACTAGCTGATGAATATTGGTGTGGAGTGTGAAAAAAAAAAAAACAAAAGAGAAAGAAAAAAAAAAGATAAGGAAAAAATTTGTTAGAAAAAAAATGTTAGTGAAAAATATATAGAGAAAAAAAAAACACCTCCTATTGATTTGTGCTAGTGAAATGATAGAAGTGTTGAATTAAAGAAGAAAGGCTGTGTATATGAGACAAATGAAGTAATTGAAAAAGAAAAGTGTTTGAATTGTGATTGTAGTGTATTAAGTGCTTAGGAGGATTAGCCACTATTACTAAATATATCCTACCCGTCCCCTAGCCTACATTACAACCTTAAAAGTCCTAGTTGATCTTAGATTTGACTAACTCAATTGGTAGAAATCTATACTACGGGCAAGCTTATGGTACTATTACGGGAAGCGTATGAGTTCTTTGTGAGAGTGAGGGCATTTTGTTCAAAATGGTGTGATATTATTCATCTATGTTCACTCTTCGGATTGTGGTAAGGGCACATGATTTCATGAGCGACTAGGTAATGTTGTAAATTATCTTGTTAGGTAAGTATATGTATTGAGATTGCTTAATGGTTGCGAGTCGGCTCTTGAGGTTGGGGTGGTGACATTTGGGTTGTTGGATGATATTGAAGTATTGTGCTTAAGTAGACTTTACGGGAAGTATATGGATTAATTATGTGTTCATGCTTACTTACTAGTGTTGATTGTGTTCAAACGTATGATTTGATTGAAAAGTCGAATGCTTCGTGATGATATTAAGTGGATGTAGTTGGGAAGTTGGTAAATAATCCCATTGCTCGAGGGCGAGCAAGAGCCTAAGTGTGGGGTGTTGATGTTTGGTATAAAAGATATATATTTCTATGTAAAATCACCTCATATTTGGCTTTTGTTTTATGAAATTGGGATGTTAATTGCCATGATTCATGTTAAATTAAAGTATTTTTATGTGTAGGAATGAGTCGGGAGCAATTGGGGGCGAAACGAGCAAGAAATAAGCCAAAACGAGATAAAGGCGGACAAAGGAGCAGGGGGCGCCACAGGCAGCGCCTGGCGCCACCTGTGGCGCTGGAGGCAGAGAGTTGAAGAAGGGCCATTGGACGCAGCGCCCTGGGGGGCGCCTGGCGCCAGCCAGGGCGCCGACGTCGGAACCTGTCCTAATTCGTCTAGAAGTCTACTATTTTCGACCCTACCCCTTCCCAACTCCTATATAAACCCATCCAAACCCAAGAGGGAGGAAAAGAACGTGATTTGGGAGTCAATAACGCTACGGAACATCGCAAAGCAATCAATCATCAGTTCTTCATCTTTGTCTAGTATTTTTATAGTTATTTCAATACTTTATATTTTGATTGTTTTGAACATGAGTGGCTAATCACCCCTTGTTCTGGGGTTGTGATTAGCCATGAATATTGTGATTCGAAGTTGACAAATTCTTGTTTATAATTCATGATTATATGGTTGTTTCTTCAATTCTATGCTTAATTTCTTAGTTGTTTGGCCGTCAATTAAGTTCTATCAACTATCTATGCTATGTTTGGGAAAAGTATGTTTAGATGAGAGAAGAATTGAAGAAAGCATGTTCTTAACCTTTTAAGGGGGGCGGATTCATGGTTAGGATAGGAATACTTAATCACCATGCTTAATTGAATATCGTGTTTTTATTGCATTCTTGATAAATTAATTCCATAGGAATATAGGTGTTAATTTTATTAAGAATAGACGAATAGTACTTCGGAAGAAGGCTATGAGTATGTTTATCGATTAATTAGCAACCATACATGAATTATATGAACAGGAAGTTAATTAGAACACAATAGGATTGGTAAAATAATCACAACCCTGGAATATTTGTCCCCATTGGTTTAACAACACGTAATTCATTCTTTGATAATACTAGTTATAAATTAGAGCTGTAGTTAGAATAATCCATCTATTGAACTCGACTTTTGCTTGCTTGAATAACAATATTAATTCGTTGGAAACTAGTTAATTTAAGTCCCTGTGGGTACGATAACCTAGACTTACAATCCTATATTACTTGTCGACTGTGTATACTTGAGTGTGCATTAGGGAGCAACAACTGTCTATTTTCTGTGCTCAATCGAAGTTAAATGGACAAATGCCTTTACCGATAGGCATGTATGATAGGTCAAATCGATACCTGCCATCGATAGGCAGGTCCGATACCTGATTTCGGCAGATTGAGACCAGCTTCTTGGATGATGGGATACTAGCTACAACGGAGATCATGCAACATGGTTTGGGTAGTTGGTCGCTTCCAATTGAAGGTGTTGTTTGGAGATTCGCATTTGCCATTTCCTTCGGAATGCAAAACTTGGCGCCTGGTGAGAGCAATAGAGGTTCTACATTGAGGTTTTGCACTTGGCTGGTGGATACACATGCCTCCATACATGGAGAGTTGGCGTTCATTCGAGTTGTAATAGCTAGTACGTTATTTAGCTTTAGAATTAGCCTAGTAATTTTGATAGTTGCTTTGACAAATTGTAAACTTTGGATCTTTGTTTTTGTTTTATTATACACATATAACCACTATGCAGCCTGCCTATATGTATATTTGCTTTAAAAAAAAACCCAAAACCCGAATCCCAAACCCAAAAACCCTACCCAAAATGCTCTCTTCTCTCTCCTCTTTCTTGGCGATGAAGCCCTAGCAGCAAGGTCTGTTGGGAGCTCTCCCCAGCCTTTGGCTATGGGAGAGACAACTCCAAACATTAACAAAACAACACATAAACCTAATATCAAAAAATCATACGCAGCACAGCTTCAACAGAAACAATTTGCCGCAACAACGTCGAAAATCGAACTTTGTCCCGTGACTTTCGTTCATGGAGAACTAACGGTCGTATTCACCATGGATGAAGTTAATGAGTTCACAAGAGAGGAAGCACTACATCAAGCATTCCTGATGAAGTTTTCCTATGGAAAACCATATGTGCAAGATATTTGAAGGTTATTTTCGACGCAATTCGATGTTCATGGAAGCTATAACGATGGACAGCTCGAATTTCCTCACCTGTTGGTTCGATTTGATCTGTATGCCGATTATGTTCAGTTCCTATCAAGGTCGACTGGATATCTCAAAGCCAAAACAGATGAGTACTTCTTCACAACCTTTCCATGGACGCAAGTATTCAATCCGAAGGAGGAAACCTCAATGACAATAGTCTGGATTTCGCTTCCAGGTCTGCCACCTAATTCTTTTGCCAAAAGATCGTTAATGTCTATTGCCTCTGCTGTGGGTAAAGCTCTTGTAGTTGACAAGGCAACGCAAGAACGAACAAGACTGAGCACTGCTAGGGTAAAGGTCATATTCAATCTCTTAGATGAACATCGAAACAAGTCAAGCTGCATATTGTTGATAAAGCTACTGGAAAATCAATTGGGTATTACCAGCAGATTGTGTATTACAATTTTCCCAAGTATTGATAACTATTGCAAACATCAAGGCCATAATGAAAGATCTTGCCGACTGTTGAAAGGAAAATCTGGAGACGAGGTGATCGCAAAGGCTGTCGTAGTCGTAAACAATCTGCCAGGTAATGATGCGAACAATACTGAGAAGTTACAAGGGGATGCTAGAGAATTTTTGAATGCTAGAAGAGATGCTCGAAGGGTGGCGGAGATAGCAGCAAAGCAAGCCAGCAGAGACAAGCAGCAGCCGTCACAGATTGGGATAGATAGTGCTGGGATAAATCTAGAAGAAATTAGGATTAATGCTACTGTTGATACTGGAAAAATAGTAGCATCATATGATAATGTTGCAGTTCAGCGTCTAGATGATGCTATGATGCTGATGAATGGGCAACCCAATCATTCAAGTGATATTCCTGCCTCGACCGTTTTTGCACGGATGCATACAACTACTACTGGTGCATTGATAGCTGCTACTGATCGAGCTGTGGGTGTAGGACAATTTGTGAATGCAATAAATAATAGGGTAGTTGATGGTCGAACTTATGTGAAGCAAGATAATGTAGGTGGAGTGGCTGAACAACCTTCTGGTGCTAAGGAATGTAATGTGCAAATACAATCGCATGAGGCAGTTGAAGGTGAGCAATTCCCAACTCCAGATCAGGTCCCTGATTCGGAGGATGGGTCCTAGACTTTGAGGAACAAAAAGGATGGTCATGCGGCAATAACTTTGGAACTTAAAAATGGTGGTAAGGTTGAGGCTAGTAAGGGAGAAGATACAACAAAAAATGGGTAGATTTGGAACGTGGTAACACATAGAAAACCACCCACAAAGAAGGCTGTGTCGCCTAGGCATCAGAAGCCAAGTGTTCGACGAAATGTCTTAAGCATTCTGTCCAGCTCAAATGGCTTCGAAGCTATTGCAGTTGGGGAGGATGCTGAACCTAATGCAACAACTTTAAATGAAAGTATGTTGGCCAAACAAGTAATTCTATACTTCAGCAGTGGACAATGAGCTCAATCCAGTGACATTTTTGTTACTTAATTGGGTGTTCGACAGAATGCCTCAAAGAACAATATGGTGGAGGAGGATCCGGGCAATCTCAGTTCCAATATTCTGACGCTCCAATTTTCCAGTCCTCACATCGAAAAGATCATAAAGGACGCCCAGCTGCAATGATGATGCACACAAATATGGTTGGACAACCATTAGTCACTTTGAACACTTCCGTCTTTGAAATACCTTCACAGTCGGAAGGGTCGTTTGGTGAACATGGAGGTGAATCTGCGCAGTTGCTGCTGTCAACTGGTAATAACGATAAAGTCGTACCATATCCAAGCTTGAGAGAGATGGTTAGTGAACGACAACAGAGTTATGGAGAGCATGATTGGCTAACAAAATGTAAAACTTGGGTTGATCAAGTTGACGACGAAGAAGAGGACGGGGGG
>MCJB01052019.1:35123-91910 GCA_002018475.1 Nicotiana obtusifolia
GGGGGGGGGGGTGAATATGAAAGGGAGTCCACTGGTTACGCTACTTTCTTGAGAGTGACGAGGAGGACCTGCAATCAATAGCTTCACCTCCACTGCCACCAAACCACAAAATCAAGCTTAACCTAAATGCTCCAGCTTTCATTTCCAGGAACTCTCCATCTCATACGACAAAGCAGACTGTAGTAGCACCAGCTGGGCAGCAACAGCAAATTTGCACCAGCAGTGCAGTGATTTCGAATGCAGTAGCACCTATAGAAGCTGGGCAGCAGCAGCAGTAGTCTCGCAGAAGCAGTCCACGGGATGGGCAACAGCAGCAGCAACTTAGCATAAGCAGTCCAGTGCTCTCGAAGGTAGTGACAACCACAAAATCTGGGCAGCATCAGGATCAACATCACACAGAAAGTCCAACAGCAGCAACCTTGCATAAGCATTCCAGTGATCTCTAATGTAGTGATAAACACAAAACCTGGGCAGCAGCAGCAGAAACATCGCAAAGACACACCAATTATCATGAGTCCAGTGACTACAGAAGCTGGACAGCAGCAGCGTCAGCAACAACTTCATATAAGCAGCCCAGTGATATCTCCGAAAGATAGAATGCTCTTAGATGCATTGGTAACCTCTAATCCTACTTTACCTCCTTCTCAAGCTTTTAGTGCTATGGTTACGAACAGTGAGGAAGTAAATGTTAGGCGACTCCCAATGAGAGTTGCGAAGTAAAAATAGATTGTCCCAACCACGTCGACAAAGTCTGGCCGATCAAAAAAGAAGTCATGATTTTTGATTACATTTTGAAGAGGTGAGAGGAAGAAGATAAACATTGGCAAATGGAAGAGATCACAAGATTGGATAAGAAGGGGCAAGACTCTAGTTCGTACTATATGTTATTATATCACTTTGTTAGCATTATCATATGTAATATCATCATAGAATGTATAATACACTCTACGATGATCATAGAATATTTGGTTCTTGCTAGTACTTTCTGTTTATATTCTTGCTAGTAGGTGAGGATTTTTTATGCCTCAATAGGATTTGTAAGGTAAGGTTTAGCTCGATATGTGTTTGCTTAGGTCCTTTGCCTTTGGATATAACCATACGGCTATGAGATTATATGCCCTCGTGAGACTTTGCCGGAAGCTACCCCATGACTCCTCTACATGAGGCTGCTATAAGGGCAATGTGAGATGCAGAGGAGTAATTATATAGCCAAGGCATACATGCAACACAACCGGAGCTTTTGTCCCCCTTACTAGTACTTTTCCTTTTGTGGCTTTGCTTTCGTAGGTAATATTAATAAAACTATCCCTAGGCACCTAGCATAGTGGAAATTTTTTTTTAAAAAAAAACCCTAAACCCCAGCACCCACCCGCCAGAAAAAACGATCTCTAGCTCTGGCAATGGGCGATCTGCGACGACAACATAAGAAGCTCTCGTGAAGCCAGTACTGGCTTCTTCGGCTACTGGCCAGCCACCAGATGGGGTTTGTCAGTCGTCCCTACCATCCCCACGGCCCCAAATAACATCCACGAATCCTAATCCAATCCAAACCTACACAAATCTATTAAACTCTAAGACATTAAATGGTCCCATGTAGACGCAGGAATGAGAGATCTAATGCTGAGTGTATCTTCAAAAGGCTGGATAGGATATTTGTGAATCTGTCTTTTCAGAAATTGTTGCCAACAATTGAGGTGGAACATCTAATCAGAATTGGATAAGATCATGCTCCATTGCCCATGACTTGTGGTGAGCAGGCTGCAAACTTTGGAAAGCCATTCAGATTCTTAAACTTCTGGGCAAAGCATGATACATTTATGTAGGTGTTGAGACAGAACTGGACTGCTGATTTTATAGGTGATCTTTTCTAATGTTCAAGTACAAACTTAAGAAGGTGAAGGCAACATTGTCTAATGGAGTAGACTGACCTTTGGTGACATATTCAAACAGCTAGCAATACTGGAAAACATTGTAAAAGTGAAGGAGTTGCTGTTTGAGGAGGAGCCAACTATAGAGAACAGGGTTGTCCTTCAGAAGGCACAAGCAGAACTGAAGAAGTATTTGAGTATAGAGGAGCAATACTGGAAGTAGAAAGCAGGAATGACTTGGTTTGAGGAGGGTGATAGGAATAACAGATTCTTCCACAATCATGTCAATGGTAAGAGACAGAAGCTGCAATTGAAGAGAATCCAAAATGGAGATGCAGTGTGGCTAGAGGATCAGGAGAAGATGGCTAAGGCTGTAGTTGAGTTCTATCAAAGACAATTCACAAGTGAGGGAGAACATGCCGATTTCTCTATGCTGGATAATGTACCATAGTTGGTGTCTTTGGAGCAGAATTTGGAGTTATGTAGATATCCAACATTGGAGGAGTTTAAGGCTGCAATATTTGAGCTAAGTGGAGACAGTGCTAGTGGTCCTGATGGATTTACTGGATTTTTTTATCAAGTATGCTGGGAGGTAATCTACCTTGATATTCATAGCATGGTGTTACATTTCTATGGAGGTGAAGCATTGTCTAAGTCCATCACTCATGCTAACTTGGTGCTACTGCCTAAGAAGTTAAGTGTCCAGACATTCTCAGACTTAAGACATATAAGTTTGAGTAACTTTATTAATAAAGTTATGTCTAGAGTTATCCATGACAGATTAGAGAAGTTTCTGCCTTGCTATATGTCTCCACACCAATCTGGCTTTGTAAAGGGGAGAAGCATATTTGAAAACATACTACTGACACTGGAGATTGTCACTGATATAAGGATGAGAGGTAAGACTGCCAATGTGGTGATTAAGCTTGATATGGCAAAGGCTTATGATAGAGTGTCTTGGAAGTATATTGATGCATGTGCTAAGAAGGATGATTTGCTGAACACTTTATCACTATGGTGTGGAATCTGTTGGCAAACAATTGTACTCAGTATTAGTGAACGGACAATCGTCAGGTTTCTTCAAATCCACAAAGAGTGAAGCAAGGAGATCCTCTATCTCCTGCCTTGTTCATTATATCTGCAGAAGTGTTGTCTAGATCATTGAACAGACTGTTTGAAGATACATCTTTTGTTGGATTTGGTATGCCTAAATGGTCTGATCGTTTGAATCATTTGGCATATGCTTATGATACAATCAGATTTGCTTCTGCACATCCTCCATCATTGAGCAAAATAATGGCAATATTAGGAGGATATGAGCAGGTCTCAGGACAGTTAATCAATAAGGCCAAGAGTTCTTACTATGTCAAAATAAGGAATGTGCACAACCTACAAGAATCTTGCCCAGGAGGGTAGCCTCACATAATAAATGATGATTAAGACACTAATTAGGAAATTAGGTCTGTCAATACTGAGCAAGCCATTCCTAGGGTGATCAACAAGCATATGGAGCACAATTTCTATGTTATTGCACTAATGGAACCATTCCAGAAGGTAGGACACATACAAAAGTTTTAGGAGGAGATTGAACATGGAGATTACTTTTTCAAACTTGAGTGGGAAGATATGGTTATTCTTTGATGCTGTGGTGGAATGGGAATTGGTGATGGAAACTACTCAACAGGTAATTGTATAGGTGGTTCATCATGATCTAGACGAACTGATTATGATGGCGTTTGTGTATATTAATTGTTCTACATTAGAGAGGCTGAAATTGTGGGATAATCTTTACTACATGGCAAGCGATATGGAGCTTCCTTGGTTGGTAGGAGGGGAATTTAATGTGGTGTTACATGAAGATGAGAAGATAGGTGGATTACCAGTACATCCCACGTAATATGAAGACTTTGCATTTTGTGTGAATTCATGTTGTCTATTTGATCAAGTATATAAAGGCAGTCTATTTACGTGGTGGAGTGAGAGACCTAATGTAGAGTGTATATTCAAAAGGCTAGATAGGATATTTGTGAATCTGCCTTTCCAAAATTTATTGCCAAAAATTGAGGTGGAACATCTGATCAGAACTGGATCAGATCATGCACCACTGCTCATGACATGTGGTGAGCAGGCTGCAAATTTTGTAAAGCCATTCAGATTCTTAAACTTCTGGACAAAGCATGATACTTTTATGGAGGTGGTGAAAAAGAATTGGATTGCTGATTTTATAGGTAATCCTTTTATTATGTTCAAGCACAAACTCAAGAAGGTGAAGGCAGGATTGTCTAAATGGAGTAGAGAGACTTTTGGTGACATATTCAAACAGTTAGCAATACTGGAGGACATTGTGGAAGTGAAGAAAATGCTGTTTGAGGAGGAGCTAACAATTGAGATGTTCTTCAGAAGGTACAAGCAGAATTGAAGATGTATTTGAGTATCGAGGAGCAATACTGGATGCAAAAAGCAGGAATGACTAGGTTTGCTGAGGGTGATAGGAATACTAGTTTCTTCCATAACCATGTCAATTGTAAGAGAAAGAAGCTACAACGGAAGAGAATTCAGAATGGAGATGGATTGTGGCTGGAAGATCAAGAGCAGATGGCTAAGCCTGCAGTTGAATTCTATCAAAGACAATTCATAATTGAGGGTGATCCTGCTGATTTCTCTATTCTGGATAATGTATCACACATGGTGTCCATGGAGCTGAATTTGGATTTATGCAGGTATCCAACATTATAAGAGGTTAAGGCTGCAGTTTTTGAGCTGAGTGGAGATAGTGCCGGTGGTCCTAATGGATTTACTGGACTGTCTTGTCAATTATGCTGGGAGGTGATCTATTTTGATATTCACAATATGATTTTACATTTCTATGGAGGTGTAGCATTACAAAAGTCCATCACTCATACTAATTTGATGATACTGCCAAAGAAGTTAAGTGTTCTGACATTCTCAGACTTATGACCTATAAGTTTGAGTAACTTTATTAATAAAGTTATGTCTATTGTTCTCCATGACAGATTGGAAAAGTTTCTGCCTACTTATATATCTCCAAACCAATCTGGCTTTGAGAAGGGGAGAAGTATATTTGAAAACATACAGCTTACACAGGAGATTGTCAATGATATAAGAATGAGAGGCAAGCTTGCCAATGTGGTGATTTAGCTTGATATGGAAAAGACCTATGATAGAGTGTCTTGGAAATATTTAATGCATGTGCTAAGAAGGATGGGATTTCCAGAACACTTTATCACTATGGTGTGGAACTTGCTGGCTAATAATTGGTACTTAGTCTTGGTTAATGGACAATCATCAGGGTTCTTTAAATCTACAAGAGGAGTGAAACAAGGAGATCTACTGTCTCTTGCTTTATTCATTCTATTTGCAGAAGTGTTATCTAGATCATTGAATAAGCTGTTAAAATACAAGTCCTTTGTTGGATTTGGTATGCCTAAATGGTCTGATCCTTTGAACTATTTGGCATACGCTGATGACACAATAATCTATGCCTCAGCACATCCTCCATCATTGAGTAAGATTATGGCAGTGTTAGGAGTGTATTAGCAGATTTCAGGACAGTTGATTAACAAAGCCAAGAGTTCTTACTATATGCATGCTAATGTTGCACATGCATTATTCCAAGAAGTGGGAGATGCCACATGGTTTACAAGAGGCCAGTTTCCATTCACATACTTAGAGTGTCCTATCTTCCACACTAGAAGAAGGAAGGAGTACTACAATGATCTTATTAAAAAGGTGAAGGCTAAGCTACATGCTTGGAAAGGTTAACTGTTATCATTTGGAGGAAAGGTAACTCTTATTACTAGTGTGCTTCAAAGCATGCCGGTACATCTTTTGTCTGTCCTGGATCCTCCAAACAACATACTGGAGCACTTGCATAAAATCTTTGCAAGATTCTTTTGGAAAACCAAAGAGGAAGGTTGGAGTAGGCTTTGGTCTTCTTGGCAGAACTTATGTCTGCCTAAGGAGGAAGGGGGGGGTTAGGATTTAGGTCACTACATGATGTATCAAAAGCCTTATTCGCTAAGTTATGGTGGAGGTTTAGGACCAAAAAGTCTTTGTGGTTTAAATTCATGAGGAACAAGTATTGTAAGAAAGAGTTGCCTACTGTTGTGCAATTTAGAGAAGGGTGTCATGTGTGGAGGCAGATGTTGAATGCCAGGTAAGAAGTAAAACATGAGATCATGTGGGAGATGAAGAGTGGAACAACTAACATATGGCATGAAAACTGGACTGGATTAGGTGCACTACACCACGTACTGCCTATGGATTTTCCTATAGATGAGGAATTATAGGAGGTGGCTGAATTGAGACAACATGGAGCATGGAATGAGCAACTGATTGATCAAATTCTTCCTGATGACATTGCTGATCATATCAAGATAATGTACCCTATGGTGATAGTGATACTTGCGGGGACAGACCATACTGGATGCCAACTTCCTCAGGTAAATTCACTGTGAGTAGTGCTTGGCAGATATCTTTCTTTTTGTGAAGATTATGGAGGAAAAAGGTGGCTACTGATGATCTATGGAGGAGGCAAGGGTATATAGTCATGTCCAGATGTTGGTACTGTCAACACCCTCAAGAGGAAACAATAGATCATATATTGTTAACTAGTCCTACTACATCAAAGGTATGGAAATTGTTCATGGGAGCTGCAGGGATCAATGTGCCTTTAGGTCAAGTGAAACAAGTGATAGGAATTGGTGGAATGCAAAATGTTGTCCAAAGTTGAAACCTCTATTTCAAGTAGCTCCAGCCATTATTACATGGGAGCTATGGAAGAAGAGGAACACAAGCAAGCATTGGGGGAGTGTTTCTACTAATAGAGTCATGCATGAAGCGAACAAGACATTGTACTATATAGCAAAGATCAGATATCCATGGTTATCTAATATACCTCTCTTGTGGCCAGACATGATTCAATTTTTTGAAGCATATAAGCCAGTATTGGTAACTAGGAGAGTTGCTTGGCAGATCCCATACCAAGGGTGGTACAAATGTAACACTGATGGAGCCTCAAAAGGAAATACTGTACCTAGCTCACTTGGATTTTGTGTGAGGAATGATGTGGAGATCTTGTGTATGCAAGGGCAGTGGACTTAAGAGTGACCACAAACATTATTGATGAGGCAAAAGGAATTCTGCATGGGTTGGAATACTGTGTGGAACATGATTTTCATCCTCTCATATTGGAGACTGATTCATTGGTGCTGAAAAAAGTTATTGAAGGGGAATAGGATACACCTTGGTCTATCCTACCAGAAGTGCAAAGATTAAGGGGATGAAGGATCACTTTAATGTGATCTTACAACATGTGTTCAGAGAAGGCAATGTAGTGGTAGATTTTTTAGCTAACATGGTTGTTTCTTTTGTAGGTACTTTGGAATTTCAATTATTTTTGTTATGGCCAAATATGATTCAATTCTTTGAAGCATATAAGCCAATATTAATCACTAGGAGAGTTACTTGGCAGTTCCCATATCAAGTATGGTATAAGTGTAACACTGATGGAGCTTCAAAGGGAAATCTTGGGCCTAGTTCCCTTGGCTTTTGTGTGAGAAATGATGTTGGAGATTTAGTGTATGCAAGGGCAGTGGACTTAGGAGTGACTACAATTATTGTAGCTGAGGCAAAAGCAATTATGCAAGGCTTGGAATATTGTGTGGAGCATGATCTTCATCCATTCATATTGGAGATTGATTCATTGGTGCTAAAGAAAGTTATTGAAGGGGAATGGGATCCATCTTGGTCAATCATAGAAGATGTGCAGAAGATTAAGGAGATGAAGGATCACTTTAATGTGATCTTTCAACATGTGTTCGGAGAAGGCAATTCAGTGGCAGATTTTTTAGCTAACTTGGTTTTTTCTTTTGCAGGTACAACTCAATTTCAATCCTTTTCTGAACTGCCTAGTGCAGGGAGCTGATCAATCTGGACAAGTCACAAACTCCTAATCTTAGGGTTAAGATTTCCAAACGAAGAGCTCCGGAAGGATGATGACTCAAGGTTTGTTTTTCCAGTTGCCTACTTGTCATAGAATCTGTACACTGTTAGAGCATTTTTCAGTGGTAATAGCATGTTATCATGCTCATTCTGGAGGTGTTATAATTGGGTATAGAGGATCATGCACAAGTAGTCAGTGGATAGTCTATTAGCTGGAGCAATGGTTAGCTAAATTTAAACGATGGAATCAAATTCAAGGTCAGTTGCTCCAATTGCTTGCCTGTCACTTTCTCATAGTCTGTACACTGTTACAACATTTTCCAGTGGTATTAGACTGTTATCATGCTCATTCTGGAGGTGTTATAATGCGGTATCGAGGTTCATACACAAGCAGTTAATGGATAATCCATTATCTAGAGCAATGGTTACCTAAGATCAAATGATGGAATCAAACATTATCGACAAGAACAGTGTGGTTTACTGTGTCTATGTACAATTCTAGGACATTAGTTGTGGTATTGGTATGATTTTATGCCCAATCTGGAGATGTAATGGCAATGTACATAGTCATGTGTCATGGTTGATATGCGTACCCCATTGGAGCAGTATGCATATTGATCACATAACAACAAATCTGCAAGGTCACATGTGGATTCAAGACTGTGATTTAGTGTTACTAGAAGGCTTAAAGGCTCCGTGGCATGAGATAACACTGGTCAGTCTATTGTATTCGTTAAATCTGTTTTTATACTGGTTGGTATGGCATGGATTAAATTCATATGATGTTGGGATACCTCCACTGATCATGATCATGGAAAGCTGCTTGGATTCTTGGTCACTTCCAATTGATGATGTTTCTTGGAGATTACACTTGCCTTGTTCTATGGAACGCAAAACTTGACGCCTAGTGAGAGCATTACAGGTGCTACATTGAGGTTTTGCACTTGGCTTGTGAATACACACACCTTATTAGGTGTGGAGTTGACTTTGATATGTATTGTAAAAGTTAGTATTTCATATTTCATTAGCTCTAGCGTTAGATTAGCAATTTTGAGATATGCTTGGACAAATTGTAAACTTTGGATCCTTGTTTTTGATTCTTATATATACATAAACCACTAGGTAGTCTACCTAGAGGTATATTTTCTTTAAAAACAACCCTAAACCCCCTAAACCCACATGTGAGGATGAGAGCTCTGGCGACAGGCGATCAGCGACGACTCGACATAATGCTTTTATGAGCCTTTAATGGCATCTCTGGCACTGGCCACTCTCCTCCTGAGACTGGTTAGTCATCTTTACCATCCCCACAGCCACAAACTACAACTACAGACCCTAATCCAATCCAAACCTATTCCAAACTGTTACACCCAGCAACATTAAATGCTCTCATGCAGTCACAGCCCATCGTAACCCTAAAACCAGTAGAGTACCTTCATGGAGAGCTAGTTGTAAGATGGAAGAAACAAGAGTTGTGTTAGTCTATTGCTCAACAAGGATTGCACTTTGTAGTTCTGGGCAAATTCTCTTATGGTAAGCCTGTTATTCAAGAATTACGTAAAGCTATTCCTATACAATGCGAATTAAAAGGACAATGTTCAGTTGGTTTAATTGAGGACAGTCATGTATTGATTAAGCTTTCATTGATGGAAGATTATATAGACTTGTTATTATAGCCTGCATTTAACTTGAAGATACAAGGTGATATGTGGTAGATGAGATGTACCTAATGGAATCCATGGTGGAAACTTGAGAAGAAACACCAGTAGCAATAGCCTGGATATTTGTTTCAAGATTTATCTCCAATCTTTTTTGGTAAGGAGTTTGTATTCTCATTGGTAAGGGTAGTAGGCAGGCCATTACATGTGGATTTGGCTACTCAAAATGGTACTCGACCAAGTTGTGCCAAGGTGAAGGTGGAGGTGAACTTGCTCTCAAATTTCCCACAAAGAATTAAGATAGTAGAGGAGGAGGACGAAACTAGGCTAGAAGAGTTCAAGTGGATCAAGATTAGGTATGATTACATGCCTAATACTATAAAATGTGCAAGAAACAAGGTCACAAAGAATCTGAATGTTGGGTGATTAATCTGGAGTTGAGGCAGCTTGAAGAACAAAGAAATAAAAAAGGAAAGAAAAAGGAGATTATTGGCAGTGCAGCTACTTCAACTAAGGTGCTTGCAAGTGGTAAGGTGGTAGGCGAACCTACTGTCAATCATGCTAGGCAGGAATGGATGAAACCAAGGAGAAACAAGTATCAACATGATAATAGAGGTTAAATCATTGACAATACAAAGGAGAAGGAGAACGAAGCTATCAATGGGAAGGGAAAAACAAAGTAGAGGCAGTAGCTACTAAAAACAAATTTGATGCTTTAGAAGTGGAAGAAATTGATTAACCTATATTGAAGATAACTGATGGCAAAGGAGATTCTTGTAACAATGACAAAGCAAAGATTCAACTAGAAAGAGACATTAAGGAATTTCAGGACAAGGAGCAGTCAAAGAGAGGTTAGGCTTCCATCCCTAATCTTAAGACTACTAGGATTAGCAGAAGGAAATCCGATAAGAAGTTTGAGAATCATATTTATATTGGAGATGATATATCTTTGAAGAAAGGGGAAAAGGATTCTATACGTGTTAAATGGGAAGCTGTTTTAGAAGTTCAAAGTAAGGAAATAAAGGAAGCTAATCCTACTCCACATGGGATTCTAAGTTCCGGAAAGAATAGGGCTCAAGAGTTGATTAATGCCAGTTCTCCTAATCCTACGATGATGGGATTGAGGAGAATGATAGGAAGGAATCCACAATTGAATTGATGCATAGAAGGTTTGGAGCTAACAAAGATGAGTTGAGGGATTTGAATGTGACAATCAATCATTCATGTCAAGACAGTCCATCTCAAACATATGAAGAATCAACTCAATAGGAGGACAATAATGAAGTCAATTCTTGGAATGATCTTTGGAGTGATGAAGTTGATGGTCTGGAGGTTCAAATAGACACACCATTCATGAAAGGAGATAAGGAAAAGAAGGGTAGTACGAAAGAGTAACAAAATGGCAAAATAGACATAACTGCTACAGTAAACCCTAGAATTCAAAAAGCTAGGGCTGACGATAGCTTGAGGTCGAAGTTGCAGCAACCAATTCCATTAGTTGAAGGTAATAGAGGAGCATCAACTGAAGTTATAAATAAAAAAGGAACAGCTGCTGCAGCATCAGCCAAGAATCTGGCCAAGGTAATAGTAAGCCCTAGCAATTCTGGGGATTTTGTTACCACTGTTGATGGTGTTCCAGTGTATCTTTTGGAGAATGATCGATTGGGGACCTTAGTATGAAGGTATTGGAGGATATAGTAGGATCAAATCAACAGACAATTAATTGCAAGGGTACTGATCCTTATGGAAAAATAATTCATGCGAAATTTGCTTTAGTAAACCCTAATTTGGGTTCAGTGTATGAGCTTCAATTTAAAGTGATGCAGAACAATAATGGCCTAAGAGTGAAGAATTCAGACATGTTAAAGGAGGCAACAAGGAGGGCACATAATGAAATTGAGAATGCTTTAGTATCTAGGGATCTAGGTGTAATTGAATATATTCCAAAGGCATGTGCTTCTGCCACTGATCAGATTATGCAGCTGTAGCTCAATGTGCCACTGAAGTCTCCATTACAGACACTACATGATATAGTCACACACAATGTGGCACTTGTTCACAATTTTCCATGGAGCAACATCAATTGGAGGAGGAAGGGGATGACGAATCAACTGCTGGCAATTTTAGACAGGTTGCAAGAGAGGCAGATTTATCACCTAGATCTAGTGAAAAGGCAGGAAAGAAGGCTAAGAAGCAGATTCAAAATAAGGAACCTATTCAACCTACAATAATTTTTCCCAGGAGGACAGCCTCACATACTAAATGATGATCAAGACATTGATTTGGAACATTAGGTTTGTGAATACTGAGTAGGCCTTTCCTAGGGTGATCAACATGCGTAGGGAGCACAATCTTTGTGTCATTGCACTAATGGAACCATTCCAGAAGGCAGGTCATATACAAAGGTATAGGAGGAGGTTGAATATGGAGACAGCTTATTCAAATTTGAATGGAAAGATATGGTTATTCTTTGATGCTGTGGTGGAATGGGAATTGGTGATGGAAACTGTTCAACAGGTAATTGTAAGGGTAGTTCATCATGATGTAGACCAACAGATTATGATGACATTTGTGTATGCTAAATATTCTGCATTAGAGAGGCTGTAATTATGGGATAACCTGTACTACATGGCAAGAGATATGAAGTTCCCTTGGCTAGCAGGAGGGGAATTTAATGTCATTCTAGATGAAGATGAGAAGATAGGTGGATTGCCAGCGCACCCGTTGGAATATGTGGACCTTGCATTTTGTGTGAATTCATGCGGTCTATTTGACCAAGGTTACAAAGGCAGTCCATTTACATGGTGGAATGGGAGGTCTAATGCTGAGTGTATATACAAAAGATTTGATAGGATATTTGTGAATTTGCCATTTTAGAACTTATTGCCAACAATTGAAGTGGAACATCTAATCCGAACTAGATAAGATCATGCACCGGTACTCTTGACATGTGGACAACAGGCTACAAACTTTGTCAAGCCATTCAGATTCTCAAACTTCTGGACAAAGTATGCTACATTTATGGAGGTGGTGATGCAGAACTGGAATGCTGATTTTATAGATGATCCTTTCCTAATGTTCAAGCACAAAATCAAGAAGGTGAAGGTAGCATTTTCTAAATGGAGTTGAGAGACTTTTGGTGACATTTTCGAACAATTAGCAATACTGGAGGATATTGTGAAAGTGAAGGAAATGTCGTTTGAGGAGGAACCCACAATTGAGAATATGATTGTTCTTCAAAAAGCACAAGCAGAATTGACGAAGTACTTGAGTATAGAGGGGCAATGTTGGAAACAAAAAGCTGGAATTACACGGTTTACTGAGGGTGTAGGAATACCAGTTTCTTTCATAATCATGTCAGTGGTAAGAGAAGAAGTTACAATTAAAGAGAATTCAGAATGGAGATGGATTGTTGTTAGAAGATCAAGAGCATAAGGCTAATGTTGCAGTTGAATTCAATCAAGGACAATTCACAAATGAGGGAGATCCAACACATTTCTCTATGCTGGATAACGTTCCACATATGGTTTCCAAGGAGCAGAATGTGGAGCTATGTAGGTTTCCAACACTAGAAGAAGTCAGGGTTGCAGCTTTTTTGCTTAGTGGAGATAGTGCCAGTGGTCCTGATGGATTTACTGGTCTTTTGTATCAAGTATGTTGGGAGGTGAGCCTGCTTTGATATTTACAATATGGTTCTACATATGGAGGTGCAGCCTTGTCAAAGTCTATCACCCACACTAATCTGGTGCTGCTGCCAAAGAAATTAAGAGTTCAGACATTCTTAGACTTAAGATCTATAAGTTTGAGTAACTTTATCAACAAGGTTATGTCTAGAGTTCTTCAAGACAGATTGGAAAATTTCCTTCCTGCATACATATCTCGAAAACAATCTAGTTTTGTGAGAGGGAGGAGTATCTTTGAAAACATTCTAATCACACAGGAAATTTTCACTAATATAAGAATGAGAGACAAACCTTCCAATGTTGTGATTAAGCTTGATATGGTAAAGTCTTATGATAGAGTGTCTTGGAAATATTTGATGCATGTGCTAAGAAGGATGAGATTTGCAGAACACTTTATCACTATAGTTTGGAACCTGTTGTCTAATAATTGGTACTCAGTTTTGGTTAATGGATAATCATCAGGGTTCTTCAAGTCTACAAGAGGAGTGAAACAAGGAGATTCACTATCTCCTGCATTATTCATTCTATCTGCAAAAGTGCTATCTTGATCTCTTAATAAGCTGTTTTAAGATAAGTCCTTTATTGGATTTGGTATGCTTAAATTGTCAGATCCTTTGAACCATTTGGCATATGCTGATGATACAATAATCTTTGCCTCAGCACAACCTCCCTCACTGAGTAAGATCATGGCAGTGTTAGGAGGTTCTGAGCAAATCTCAGGATAGTTGATCAACAAAGCTAAGAATTCTTACTATATGCATGCTAATGTTGCACATGCATTATTTCAAGCAGTGGGGGATACCGCAGTATTTACAAGAGGTTAGTTTCCATTCACATACCTAGAGTGTCCTATCTTCTATACTAGAAGAAGGAATGAGTACTATGATGATCTTAACAAAAAGTTGAAGGCTAAGCTACATGCTTTGAAAGGCAAACTGTCATCATTTGGAGGAAAGGAAACTCTCATTACTACTGTGCTTCAAAGCATGCCAGTGAATCTTCTGTCTTTCCTTGATCCTCCTAATAACATACTAGAGCACCTGCACAAAATCTTTGCAGGATCTTTTTGGAGTACCAAAGAAGAAGGTAGGAGTAGGCATTGGTCTTCTTGGCAGAACCTATGTCTGCCTAAGGAGGAAGGGGAATTAGGATTTAGATCCTTACATGATGTGTCAAAAGCTCTATTTTCAAAGCTTTGGTAGAGTTTTAGAACTAAAAAAACTTTGTGGTCTAACTTCATGTGGAACAAGTATTGTAAGAAGGAGTTGCCTACTGTGGTATAATTTAGAGAAGGGTCTCATGTGTGGAAATGTTGAATGCCATAGAAGTGGTAGAAGAAGAGATTATGTGGGAGATGAAGAGTGGAACAACTAATATATGGCATGAAAACTGGAAGGGATAAGGTGCACTCAATCATGTACCGCCCATGGATTTTCCAATAGATGAAGAGTTGCAGGAGGTTGCAGAATTGAGACAAGATGGAGCATGGAATGAGCAATTGATCAAATATTTCCTAAAGACATTGCTGATCATATCAAATATAATGTACACTACGATGGTAGTGAGAGTTACTGGGACAGACCCATACTGGATGCCAACTTCATCAGGCAAATTCACTTTCAGTAGTGCTTGGCAAATAATGAGACATAGAGCTGATCCCAGACAGGAATTCAAACAAATGTGAACCAAAGGCTTGCCATTCAAGATATCCTTCTTCTTATGGAGGCAAAAGGTGGCTACTGATGACTTATGGAGAAGGCAAGGGTATATAGTAACGTCCAAATGTTGGTGCTGTCAACATCTTTAGCAGGAAACAATAGATCACATATTCTTAACTAGTCCTACTACATCAAATGTATGGAAATTGTTTATGGGAGCTGCAGGGATTAATGTGCCTTTAGTGTAAGTGAATCAAGTGATAAGGAATTGGTGGAATGCAAAATGTTCCAAATTTGAAACCATTATTTCAGGAAGCTCGAGCTATCATTACATGGGAATTATGGAAGATGAGGAACACAGGCAAGAATGAGGGAACTTTCTTTTGCTAATAGACTCATCCATGAAGTCAACAAGACAATGTATTATTTTGGCAAGGAATAGATATCCATGGCTACCTCATATAACTTTGTTATGGCTAGATATGATTCAATTCTTTGAAGCATACAAGCCAACATTAATCACTAGGAGAGTTACTTGGCAGTTCCCATACCAAGGATGGTGTAAGTGTAACACTGATGGAGCTTCAAAAGGAAATCCTAGGCCTAGTTCACTTGGTTTTTGTGTGAGAAATGATGCTGGAGATTTAGTGTATGCAAAGGCAGTGGATTTAGGAGTGACTACAAATATTGTAGCTGAGGTAAAAGCAATTCTACAAGGCTTGGAATATCGTGTGGAGCATGATCTTCATCCACTCATATTGGAGACTGATTCATTGGTGCTAACAAATGTTATTGAAGGGGAATGGGATCCACCTTGGTCTATCATACCAGATGTGTAGAAGATTAAGGAGATGAAGGATCACTTTAATGTGATCTTTCAACATGAGTTCTGAGAAGGCAATTCAGTGGCAGATTTTTTAGCTAACTTGGTTTTTTCTTTTGTAGGTACAATACAGTTCCAATCCTTTTCTGAACTGCCTAGTGCAGAAAAATCACAAGCTCCTAATCTTAGGGTTAGGATTGCCAAATGAAGAGCTCCAGATTGATGATGATTCAAGGTTTGTTTTTCTAGTTGTCTACTTGTTATGGAATCTATACACTATTAGAGCGTTTTCTAGCGGTATTAGCATGTTATCATGCTCATTCTGGAGGTGTTATAATAGGTTATGGAGGATCATATTCAAGCAGGCAGTGGATAGTCCATTATCTGGAGCAATGGTTGGCTAAGTTCAAACGATAGAATCAAATCTTATCAACAGGAGTAATATTAAATACTGTGTATATGTGTAATGCTAGGACGTTCGCCAGTATTGGTATGATTTTTCACGCCCAATCTGGAGATGTAATGGCAATGTACATAGCCATGTATCATGGTTGGTATGTGTAACACATTGGAGCAGTGTACATACTAATCACAACACATCAAAACTGCAAGGTCTTAAGAGGATTCAAGATAAGGATTTAGTAATACTGGAATCTTTGTGGCACGAGATAACACTAGTTACTGTCTTGCTTTGGTTAATTCTCTTTCTGTACAGGTTTTGTTGGCATGGATTATATTCATATGATGCTGGGATACTAAGCTGTTTGGATTCTTGGCCACCTCCAATTGATAGTGTTGCTTGGAGATTCACACTTGCCTTGTCCTATGGAATCCAAAACTTGGCACCTGGTGAGACCATTAGAGGTGCTATATTGAGGTTTTGCATTTGGCTTGTGGATACACACACCTTCATACGTGAGGACTTGGCTTTTATACTATATGTAATATCTAGCACTTCATATTTTATTAGGTTTAGACTTAGCTTAGCACTTTTAAGATTTGCTTGGACAAATTGTAAACTCTGGATCTTTGTTTTTGATTGTTATATATACATAAACCACTAGGCAGCCTGCCTAGATGTATATTTGCTTAGAAAAAAACCCTAAACCCACATATTTCCATTCACATACTTAAGGTGTCCTATTTTTTACACCCGAAGATGGAAGGAGTGTTATGATGATCTTATCAAAAAGGTGAAGGCTAAGCTACATGCGTGGAAAGGTAAACTGTTATCATTTGGAGGAAAGGCAACTCTCATCACTAGTGTTCTTCAAAGCATGCCAGTGCATCTTGTATCTGTCCTTGATCCTCCTCACAATATACTGGAGCACATGCATAAAATCTTTGCAAGATTTTTCTGGACCACTAAAGAAGAAGGAAGGAGTTGGCATTGGTCATCTTGGTAGAACCTATGCCTGCCTAAAGAAGAAGGGGGCTTAGGATTTAGATCTTTACATGATGTATCAAAAGCTCTATTTGCTAAGCTTTGGTGGAGATTTAGGGCTACCAAATATTTATGGTCCAACTTCATGTGGAGCAAGTATTGTAAAAAGGAGTTGCCTACTGTTGTGCAATTTCGAGAAGGTTCTCACATGTGGAGGCAAATGCTGAATGCCAGGGAAGAAGTAGAACATGAGATCATGTGGAAGATGAAGAGTGAAACAAGTAATATCTGGCATGAAAACTAGAGAGGACTAGGTGTGCCTGTTGATTTTCCAATAGATGAAGATTTACATTAAGTATCAGAATTAAGACAAGAAGGAGCATGGAATGAGCAACTGATTGATTAAACTTTTCCTGAAGACATTGCTGACCATATCAAGCATAATGCACACTATAATGGTAGTGAGGATTACTGGGACACACCATCTTGGATGCCAACTCCATCAGGCAAATCCATTGCTAGTAGTGCTTGGCAAATATTGAGACATAGAGCTAATCCTAATCAGGAATTCAAACAAATGTGGACCAAAGGTTTGCCGTTCAAGATATCTTTTTTCTTATGGAGGTTATGGAGGCAAAAGGTGGCTACTGATGACTTGTGGGGAAGGCAAGGGTATATAGTCATGTCCAGATGTTGGTGTTGTCAACATTCTCAGGAGGAAACAATAGATCACATATTCTTAACTAGTCCTACTGCATCAAAGGTGTGGGGGTTGTTTATGGGAGCTGCAGGGATTAATGTGCCTGTAGTGCAAGTGAAGCAAGTAATAAGGAATTGGTGGAATGCAAAATGTTGCCTAGAGTTAAAACCGTTATTTTAGGCAACTCCGGCCATCATTACATGGGAGTTATTGAAAAAGAGGAACACAAGCAAGAACGGGGGAATTGTCACTACTAATTGAGTCATTCATGAAGTCAACAAGACATTGCATTACCTGGCAAGGGTTAGACATCCATGGTTATCTCAAATACCTTTTTCTGGCTAGAGATGATTCAATTATTTTAAGCCTATAAGCCAATATTGATCACTAGGAGAGTTACTTAGCAGTTCCCATATCAAGGACGGTACAAGTGTAACACCAATGGAATTTCAAAAGGAAACCTTGGGCCTAGTTCACTTGGCTTTTGTGTGAGAAATGATGCTGGAGATTTAGTGTATGCAAGCGCAGTGGACCTAAGAGTGACCATAAATGTTGTAGCTGAGGCAAAAGCAATTCTGCAAGGTTTAGAGTATTATGTGGAGCATGAACTTCATTCACCCATATTGGAGACTGACTCCTTGGTGCTAAAGAAAGTTATTGAAGGGGAATGGGATCCACCTTGGTCTATCATACTAGATGTACAAAAGATTAAGGAGATGAAGGATCACTTTAATTTGATCTTTCAACATGTGTTTTGTGAAGGAAACTCAGTTGCAGATTTTATAGCTAACATAGTTTTTTCTTTTGCAGGTACAACTCAGTTTCAATTGTTTTCTGAACTGCCTAGTGCATGGAGGAGATTAATCAATCTTGTCAAATCACAAACTCCTAATCTTAGGGTTAGGATTATCAAACGAAGAGCCCTAGATTGATGATGATTCAAGGTTTGTTATCCCAGTTGCCTGCTTGTCACCTAGTTAAGGTTAGAGTCTGCACACTGTAAAGTACTTTCCAGTGGTATTAGCATGTTATCATGCTCATTCTAGAGGTTCTCTAATGGGGTATGGATGTTCATATACAAGCAGGCAGTGGATCGTTCACTATATAAAGTTTCTGGAGAACTTAATGTCTAAGTACGTGTCTAAGTATTTATATACACTGGAACAATGGTTGGTTAATTGCAAACGACGGGATCCAATTTTATCAACAAGAGTAGAGTTGATTAATATGTATATGTGTAATGCTAGGACATTAGCCAGTGGTATTGGTATGACTTCATGCCCAATATGGAGATGTAATAACAATGTACAAAGTCATTTGTTATGGCTGATATGTAAACCTTACTCCTAGCAGGTGCTCCTGCTTCATACAGGTACCATTTGGAGCAGTATGTATATCGGTTACAATACACCAATTCTACAAGGTCTCATGATGATTCAAAATTGGGATTTATTGTTACTGGAAGGTGTAAGATCTCAGTGGCACGATTAAAACCTTTCACTAATTCTATTTGGTTAATCTCATTCCTTGTAGGTGGTTTTTGGCCCAGATTACAGTCATATTATGCGGGGATACCTCCATTGTTCATGGTTATGGAATTCTGCTTGGATTCTTGGTCACTTCCAGTTCATGGTGTTGCTTGGGACTCACATTTTCCTCGTCCTGTGGAATGCAAAATTTGGTGCTTGGTAAGAGCGTTAGAGGTGCTACATTGAGGTTTTGCACTTGGCTTGTGGATACACACACCTTCATATGTGGGGAGTTGGCTTGGACACTTCTTGTAATAGTTAGCATTTCATGTTTTATTAGTTTTAGACTTAGTTTAGATTTGTTTTGAGATTTGCTTGGACAAACTCTAAACATTGGATCCTTGTTTTTGATCTTATATATATATATATATATATATATTAACCACTAGGTAGCCTGCCTAATGGTATAAAAAAAAGAAGAAAAACCCTAAAACCCCAACTACTGTTGCTTCACACAGGTACCTATAGGAGTTTCATGTTTAGAGATTGCAAGACACCAGTACTACAGGGATTTATGAAGGATCATCGCTGGTATTCTATGTTACTGGAAGGTGTAATTTATTAGAATAGTATTCTTTGTAATATCATGACATTATTCAGTGGTATTCACATGTATACATGTCCAATTTGGAGGTGTTATGGCAGTACATGCATAAGGTTTATATTGCAGGATATGGCACCTATCATGCTTTGGATATTTTCATCTTACTTAGGGGTGTCTTCGCCTCGATTACTTTCATATTATGAAGGGGAACACAGAGTTGATGCCTACATTGTGCATGCAATTGGAAACCTTCATGGATATTTGGTCATTTCCAATGGATGATGTTGCTGGGAGATTCATATTTGGCTTGTCCTTTGGTGATAGCATCCTGGGAAGCTCAAATCTATTCAAAGACAAAGATGAAGCTTTGGAATCTCAACGAGGGCCTTTAACAAAATGTCAAGCTAAAGAGTTATAAAACAAGGTCATTAGACTTCAAGTGCAAATAATAAAGTTATTAATTGGGAGGAAGGGCTCAAAGATCAAGGATGTGAATTGGCTAGGTGTTACAATTGTTTTATGGCCCAAATATATGTCCAAAAAGAGAATTATTGGATCCCAAGAGACATCCTTTGAAGAAGATCCTAATCAGTCCACTTTTTGACCATTTAGGTACCTAAAATGTGTCCAAACTTGCAGCCCAATAAGTCCTCCATGAAGTCACATTTTTATAACATAAAAAGGATTTACTTGATGTTTATGAAGGGTACAATAGTCGTGCTAGAAGTTGAGTGCAAGTTGGTGCCAAGTTGCTTGCAAATATCCTTCAAGATTTTCAAGATTTCCAAGATTCTCCAAGAATGGTTTTGGACTTTCAAGATCCTATCCAATGGTAGATGGACTTTTTTCCAAAGTAGATAGGACTTTCTTTCTTTGTTTTTTGGGTAGAATTTCCTGACTCCCTCTCCATTCAAAGGGTGTCTCCTTTGTTTTGAGGAGATTAGATTATGATTGACAATATCAATAAAAAATTGTGAGATTTTTCTTGCACTCTTGTGTGTTGCTACTCATGGATTTATTCTTAAACCTTCAATAATCAACTTAAGGTAGTAAGATTAAAACCTTTTAGAAATATTAGATCACTTATAGGTATTCAAGAAAGGTAATAAATTTAGGCTTATTGTTGTTCTTTTTATTCTAAAGGGTCGGGTTTCACAATCTATCTCTTGTTTTTAATTCTATCCCAAAGGCGATTAATTCTTCGTTAGCTAATTGTTGTTGCTAGGATTCAACTTCAAGAATAGACTTCTTGAATTCAAGAAACTCTTTCTTGAATTCAATTATCTTTAATTTCTGTCTTTTTTGTTTTCCTATTTTCTTTTAGCTTCCGCACTTTTCCTAATTTTCTTATTTTTCTTTAGTAATTCATGAGTCCCCTATTGTGTTTGTTATCAAGTGGAATCAGAGCATAGGCTAATCAAGATTTTAATCTTGATAATTTTACGTGGTTCTTGAGCAAAAAAAAGAAGATTAAAAAAACAAAATAAAAACAAATAAAAACAAAAATTAGCCCAAAAAAGTGTTATTGCTCATTAATATTTTCAGATTCAAGTATAATTTGGTTTCCGAGTCAAGAAAGAAATAAGAAGAGGGGATCCTAGTTCTTGAAGATTAAGGTAACTTCGTTCCTTATTCTTGTGGGTTTTAGGTTTCTTAGATTCGTTCCTTTTTTTTTTCTTAATAACTAATTCCTATTCTTCCTAGGTTGGGTCCTTCACTTTCTTTTTCCTTTTGTCTAACTCCACATTCTTATCACTAAGGTTGTGACTAGTAAGGTTTATGGTTAATTCTAAAGATTAACGACCAAGAGTTGCTTTGAGTGGAAAAAGGCAAGATAGGTGAGAGCATTATAGGGAAAAAGCCTAATTTGAGAGATACATATTTCCTTTAATCTATGTCAAGATGTCTCAAAAAGGTAGTTACAGTGGAAGGAGGAGAGCTATGACTCAACAACTTGAAAATTCGAAGTTACAGCATACCGAATGGAAGAAAGACAATGATAAAGTTATTTTTCAATCAAGAGCTAAAGTGATGTCTGCAATTTATGCCCTTAGAGTTGACAAAGCATTTGGCTATAACTTAATTAGCACTTACATGGTTGAGAAACTGAACTTGCCTTGTGTTGAACATATTGAACCCTACATGTTGAAAGGAGTTAAGGTAGATAAGAGAGTATTTTGATAATTTTCTATTGGACGGTATGAGGATGCGATTTGGTGTGATGTCATTCCCATGAATAGTTTTAATATCTTGATGGGAAGGCCATAGTATGTCTATAGAAGTGCTTCATATAGTATGAAGAAAATAGATACTCTTTTGAGGTTAATGGGAAAAAACTCATTCTTAGGCCTTTGACTCCATCACAAATTTGTGAAGATGAAACTTTTTTTAAAGAGAATATGAAAAAAATATGAGAGAGAAAAGAATGAGAGGAGTAAGTGTGACGATCCAGCTAGTCGTCTCGTGAGTTACCACTCCGTTTTTCCCATTTTCCGTCTTATTATGCTTCGTTATCCATGTTTTATGTGATCGAATTGAGTAGTTTGCGTTAGGAGTGAGTTTGGCAAGAAATGAGACACTTAGTCTCTTTTAAGAAGGTTTAAGATGGAAAAGTCAACAGGATGTTGACTTATGAGTTAGAGGGCTCGGATGTGAGTTCCTATGGTTCGGTTAGCTTCGGGAGGTGATTTATGACTTAAGAGTGTGATCGGAATTAGTTTTGGAGGTCCGGTGTAGAATTAAGCTTGAATTGGTGGAGTAGTATTTTGGCGATTTCCGGTTGTTAGGCGAGATTTTGATCCGAGGGTCAAAATGGAATTCCGAGAGTTACTATAGCTTCGTATGGTGATTTCGGACTTAGACGTATGTCCGGATTTGAAATTGGAAGTCCATAGGACAATTCAACGCATTTTGGCGAATGTTGGAAAATAGAAGATTTTTGGAAAGTTTGACCTAGGAGTTGACTTTTTGATATCGGGGTCGGAATCCAGTTCTGAAAATCTTCATAGGTCCGTTATGTCATTTATGACTTATGTGCAAAATTTGAGGTCAATCGGACTCGATTTGATAGGTTTCGGCATCAAATGTAGAAGTTGGAATTTGTTATTTTCATTAGGCTTGAATTGGGGTATGATTTGTGTATTTAGCTTTGTTTGATGTGATTTGAGGCCTCGACTAAGTCCATATGATGCTTTAAGATTTGTTGATATATTTGATTGAAGTCCCGAGGACCTCGAATGGATTTTGGATGGTTGATGGAGTTTAACTTGGGCATTTCAAGAATGCGTCGATGTTGTCTCTTTAAGAATAAGTAGTATCATATTATGAAAATGGACTCCAAATTCAGTTTTAACCAAAGCATTAGATCCGTATCGAAATTTCGGAGTCATAGCAAAAAGAATCATCCAATTCGGACATCGTATGAGAAAGTTATGCCTATTTCTGTGCTAGGAATTCTGTGGCTACTGGAACCAGCGCCACAGGCAGCGCCTGGCGCCACCTGTGGCGCCCGAGGCAGAAAACACTATAAAACGGGGGTTTTTGGCCATTTTGACAAAATAGAGTTGGGGGAGCTCGGTTTGGACAATTTTTAGAGGGGTTTCCACAAATTTGAAGGAGGTAATTGTTCTTTATCATAAATCCTTCATAGATCATGATTCCATACTCATTTACATCATGAATCCATGAATCTATGGAAGAAAAATTAGATTTTTTTACCAAATCTTCCAAATACGAAAATTTAAGATTTGAAAGCCAATCCGATGTCGGAATTTGATAATTTTTGTATGGGTGAACTCGTTGGGAGATAAGGAACCCGTTGATGTGAAAGTTTTTGAACTTCGAGAAGTGGGCCTGGGGCTTGGGTTTTGCTAATTTTGGGATTTCTTAGTATTTATTGATTGTTTTCGCATGGGCTTTGTTCCCTCAATATATTGTGACGTAATTGTTCTGAATTTGGATAGATTCGACGCACGTGGAGGCCAATTCGAAGGGCAAAGGCATCGTGGGCTAGAAATTTAGCATGTTCGAGATGAGTAGTGATTGTAAATGATGTTCTGAGGGTTTGAAACCCCGAATTGCACATCGTAGTGCTATATTGAGGTGAGGCACGCGCTCGATGATGAGCGTGGGGTCATTTACTACAGGGATTGTGACTTGGTCCGTCCCGATTGATGATTTTTACTATATATTTGATTGAAACTTATTTGATATCATCATGAATTGGGCTGATTGCCATATTTGGGCTTCGTGCCGGTTATTTGAACCCTTCAGGGGTAGTTATCACTGTTTCCTCGCTGTCTGATTCATTACTTGAACTCATTCATGTTGTTTTCCACTGTTTTTACAAAACAGCCATTTTTACTCAGTTTTGAGATTTAAATGACATTTTAAATGATACAAATGGATCGGGTGGCACGCTGCCACGGGACTTGATATGAATGAATAGGGTGGCATGCCGCAACGGAATATGATATAAATGGATCGGGTGGCACGTTGCCACGGGATTTGATATGAATGAATCGGGTGGCACGTCGCCACGGATATGATATAAATGGATCGGTTGGCACGCCGCCACGGATATGATATAAATGGATCGGGTGGTACGCCGCCACGAGATTTGATATGAATGGATCGGGTGGCACGCCGCCACGGAATATGATATAAATGGATCGGGTGGCACGCCGCCACAGGATCGGGTGGCACGCCGCCACGAGACATGATATTGCGCTTGGGCCGTAAGGGGCCCCTCCCGGAGTCTGTACACCCCCAGTGAGCGCAGGGTACCCAGAGATATTGCAGTTGGTAACAATGACAACTGTAGGTTACAGTTGGTAATAATGACAACTGATAACCAGAGCTGTGAGATTGATACTGAGCCTAGGGATATTACAGTTGGTAACAATGACAACTGTAGGTTACAGTTGGTAACAATGACAACTGGTAACCAGAGCTGGGAAGATTTTTAAATGATTTCTTACTGATTTACTGTTTTCAAATAATGGTTTACTGCTTCATTATGCATTGCCTTGTGCTCTACGTGTTTCCTTACTTTCAGTCATTATTTATATGTATTACTCACTGAGTTGGAAGTACTCACATTACTCCCTGCACTATGTGTGCAGATTCAGGCATTATTGATTCCGCTCCGAGGCATTGACTAAGACTGTCAAAGCGGTGATTTAGAGACTACGAAGTAGCTGTTGGCGTCCGCAGCCCTTTATCTCTTTTATCTTGTTGTTTCCACTATGTTCAAACAATTGTGCCAAAGATATTGTAATAGTAATCTTATTATTAGGATTTTCATTAGTTGCTCATGACTTTGTAACACCCCGGTTTCGGGCTGTTGTTGGGATGGTTCACTATGTTTTTCTACAAATTATTGCTATTAAACTGTGTTGTGTTGTTCTCTTGTTAAATTAACTGCTTAAAATGAGTTATGGTTCGAATTGGCTGGACTTGTCTTCACGATAGGCACCATCATGACCGGGTTTAGAATTTGGGTCGTGACAGTAAGGGAGTGCATGTTGACATCCCAAGAGAGGAAAAATGAGAGGTTGTCTTGAGATAAAAGAGTGGGATGTCAAGTTGGTAAAGAGTGATCTTGAGAAAAAAGAAAAGAGAGAAGGTAATGAGATAACAAAAGTCTGTGAGGTATAGAGAGAAAAACAAGAGGGTTTGAGTGAAGAAAAAGATAAAACTTTAGTGAGGGAAAAGAGGCTAAGGGTGAGGAGAAAGTTAGTGTTGTGATGAAAGCCAAAGAGAGTGTAAGTAAGAAAAAGTTTTCTTTATTTCCTAACCCATTAATTCTTTCTTGTATTAGCTCTTGTGATTTTGTACAGCCACATATTGAAAGACCTTTCGGAAGGGGAAGTGAGGCGCAAGAGATGGTGGCAAAGGATCCAACTTGATGCAGGCCAGCCTGATAAAAATACATTTGTACATTCGAGACCATTCTCGAGGAGTCAAACTAAGGAACTTCATGATGCACACTTAATGGTGAAGAAGAGCCAGGCGTTGATGATACACTTTGCGTGAGGCGTTGAAGATATTTGCGTTGAAGATGAACTTGTTTGATGTTGATGATGCACATTTGTGTTTATGTGTATTGTTATGTTGTTATGGAAGACATTGATTCTTTGTTTGGGGTCCTGCGTGACCAAAAGGAGACTTAGCCAAATTATTGGCCTTTTTGTTAGTTATTCTTTTCCTAGTTGATTTAGGTAAAGGCTCATCCTATATAAGCCTAAAGACTATTATTTTAAGTACATTACATTATTAATCAATACACAAAAACTGTCGACCTCCTTAGGTTCTCCAAAACTCTCTCTGTGTGAACTTGTCCAATTTTTGGCGTGATTCCAAATTGAACTTGTTCCTTTGCTTGATCAAATAATTTGCAAGTCCATCATTGTCTTGAGGGTTGTTTATATAATATAGGTTCTCCTTGACTTCATCAAGAAGGTAAGTAGACTAGTTCCTACTTGTTGTCTTGATAGATCATTGAGCGTCTTGCTTTTATCCTTGTTTTCTTGTTTTCGAATTCCTTATTGCATTACTAACGTTTTCCTCACCCTTAGCCTCTTTTGAAAAATCCGCTGCAATCAAAAACATGCCAGAGAAGGAACTAGTGATTGTTCCACCATCAGACCAGACCAGTGTGCGGAAGTGGCTCGCCAAAACGAGTTGAGGGATGGAGGTGCTCAAAATGTAAGAACCTTGGGAATTCCCCAGGGTATTATACCACCATTAATGCCATCCCGGAGAAATGTAGCACATGTTGGGGAAATGAGGGCAGCCCGTAAGGATGATCAACCTGAGTTTAAGGAGTTTTATGATGACGATCTAGGGCAGTAGGATCCGAGGGTGAGGCAACCAAATGGGGGCCGAGACTACTTAGGAAGACGTGGTTTTGACCGTGGTCCGAGAGGAAGACTTAGAGGTTTTGGTGGAAGGAATTTAGAGCCTGAGTTTGATGAATATGATGAATATTACGAGGGCTTCCAACCAATCCGTGGTGGCCGAGAAAATGGCCGTGATAATGGCTTGAACAGTGTCAGGGTTACTATCCGTGCATTCAAAGAAACTAGTGATCCTGACCGATTTTTAGAATGGAGACATCAAGTTGAGCAGATATTTGAAATTAATGATATGACGGAGGAAAAGAAGGCTACATATGTCATCGTTGCTTTTGAGTCCTATACTTCTACTTGGTGGGAGGCTGAGAAAAGATCACGAGCTAGACATAAACAGCATGCACGCAAAACATGGGGGGAATTGAAGAAAATAATGACTCGTACGTATGTCAACCCAAGGCACAAACAGGAGCAATTGCGAAGGTTATATGATTTGAACCAAGGGTTGAAGTCCGTGGAAGAATATTATGATGACTTTGAGAAGATCCGCCTATCACATGACACGGAAGACGAAGAAGAGGATGAGGCTATCATACAGTTCAAGAATGGGTTGAATCATGATGTCTCCAATCAGTTGAGGCCACATGCATTTGTTGCTCTTCATGATGTGTTCCTAACTGCCATTGAATCTGAAAAGATGACTAAAGAAAGCAAGGCAG
Source organism: Nicotiana obtusifolia (assembly GCA_002018475.1). Lineage (NCBI taxonomy): Eukaryota > Viridiplantae > Streptophyta > Magnoliopsida > Solanales > Solanaceae > Nicotiana > Nicotiana obtusifolia. Next base: position 62,508 of record MCJB01052019.1, read on the forward strand.
CTCGCTATAGAGGAGGTTACGATTCCACTCCTATACGTCGAAACAAAGAGTGGAGGACACCGAGCACTGGGGGAACAATCCCAAGCCGTGAGCTTAAGAAGCCAACCGAGAAAGTGGCACCAAAAATTGACCCTAAAGGGTCCAGAGATAACTCTAAAACTCAACTCAATTCTCCTAGTGCATCTTCCTTTCAATGTCATAAATGTAAAGGCTATGGACATTTCGCTAAGGATTGTCCTACACGAAGGACCATGCTAATTCTTGATGATGGTACTGTCTGTGAGGTAGAGAGTGATGAGGAGATCGAGGAAGATAAGGGGACTGATTTGGTTGAGTGTGACGAATAGGTATTGGAAGATGAGGGAGTGAATATGTTCTTAGTGGTGCGTAGGAACTTGAGTACTATGAGCGTAAAGGAGGAATGAGATGCGCAGCGTGAGAAGTTGTTTCATGCTAGATATAGGGTCAAGGGAAAGGTGTGCTCGATGATAATTGATTCAGGTAGTTGCACTAATGTAGTGAGCCACATGTTGGCGACTCAACTTGACATACCTACGATAAAACATCCCCATCCCTATAGGTTGCAGTGGTTAAGCGAGCGTGGTGAGTTAAAGGTAGTAAAGCAGGTGCTTATTAAGTTCAAGGTGGGAGCTTATCAAGATGAAATCTTGTGCGATGTAGTGCCTATGCAGGCATGCCATCTACTGTTGGGCGGGCCTTGGCAGTTTGATAGGTGTGTTGATCATGATGGAAAGACCAACACTTATACGGCCAAGATGGAGGGCAAGAGTTATGTACTCAAGCCCTTGACACCTAAACAAGTTAGTGATGATTACAAGCGCATGCGAGAGCTGAAAGCGGTGGCTAGAGCTAAGCCTCCTATGGAGGCTACAACCGAAGCCGTGGACCATGCCAGTACATCCCCCTTGCCAGGTATTATTTGTGCTATGATGCAACCAAGTGAGTATTTGCAAGGTAATGATAGTTCTAAATTGTTAATTTTCCTAGTTCATAAGGGTGTTTACTTGAGTCCTAATGATGAAGTTTCTACTAACGTTCACCCCTTCACTAATGTTGTTAATGATGTTTTGAAAGAATATGGGGACATATTCCCCGAGGAGATGCCGAGTGGACTGCCTCTGTTGAGGGGGATAGAACACCAAATTGACTTTGTTCCGGGGTCACAAATTCCTAACAAACCCGCCTATCGTAGCAATCCACAAGATACTAAGTAGTTGCAACGACAAGTGGATGAGCTGTTAACTAAGGGGCTGGTTCGTGAGAGTCTGAGTCCGTGTACGTGTGTCGTGCCCGTGATCTTGGTTCCAAAGAAAGACGGCACCTGGAAGATGTGTGTTGATTGCCGAGCCGTCAACAAAATAATGGTAAAGTATCGTCATCCTATTCCTAGATTGGATGACATGCTAGATGAGTTAAGTGGTTCAAGTGTGTTTTCTAAAATTGATCTTAGGTCCGGTTACCATCAAATCCGTATGAAACCGGGTGATGAATGGAAAACTGCATTCAAGACCAACTTTGGTCTGTATGAATGGTTGGTGATGCCTTTTGGTCTCTCCAATGCACCTAGTACTTTCATGCCCCTAATGAACCATGTACTTAAGCCGTTTATTAACAAGTTTGTGGTCGTCTATTTTGATGATATCTTGATTTATGGCCGAAGTTTAGATGACCATGTTGATAACTTAAGGCAAGTACTTGATGTTCTGAGGGATGAGAAGCTCTATGTTAATTATAAGAAGTGTGCCTTTTGTGTGGAAAGAGTTGTTTTTCTGGGGATTGTAGTAAGTTTTAATGGTGTTGAGGTAGATGAATCTAAGGTTGAAGCTATTAGAGATTGGCCTACTCCTACTACTGTTTCGCATAGTAAGAGTTTCCATGGATTAGCTAGTTTCTACAGACGCTTTGTTAGGGACTTTAGCACCACAGCAGCACCACTCACCGAGTTGGTAAAGAAAGACATGGGTGTGGGGGGAGCCGCAGGAGAAGGTTTTCCAAGAGCTGAAACGTAGGCTTAGTTCATTGGCAGAGAGTTGTATGCCCTCGTGAGAGCTCTACCTCATTGGCAACACTATTTATGGCCTAAGGAGTTCGTAATTAGGAGTGATCATGAGTCACTCAAACATTTTAGAGGCCAAGAGAAGCTGAACAAACGGCATGCCAAGTGGGTTGAGTTCATTAAGAGTTTCCCTTACGTAATTCATTACAAGAAGGGAAAGGAGAATGTAGTGGCTGATGTGCTCTCTAGGAAGTTTGCTTTGGATATCACATTAGCATCCAGGATGATGGGTTTTGAGAGTATTAAGTCTATGTATATGCATGATCCTAAGCTTAAGAGTGTGTGTGACGCCATAGCTAGTGGGCAGCAAGTTGAGAAATATCAATGGCATGTGGGTACCTTTTTAAGAAGGGGAGAGTTTGTATACCCGAGTCTCCATGGCGCGAGTTGTTGGTGCGTGAGGAACATTGTGGGGGCTTGATGGGACACTTTGGGGTAAATAAGACCTTGGCTATATTAGGGGAGCAGTTTCATTAGCCTATGATGAGGCGAGATGTGGCGCGAGTTTGTGGAGCTTGTTTGGACTGCAAACGAGCTAAGTTTAGGTCTAGTAATCATGGTTTGTATACTCCCTTACCCGTCCTACTAGTCCTTGGGTAGATATTTCTATGGATTTCGTGATGGGGCTGCCTCGTTCTAGGGGTGGTCATGATAGTATTTATGTGGTTGTTGATAGGTTCTCTAAGATGGCTCATTTCATTCCTTGTAAAAAATGTGATGATACACAAAATGTTGCTTCTTTATTTATTACTAATGTGTTAAAGTTGCATGGTGTGCCTCGTACTATTGTTAGTGATAGGGATGCAAAGTTTTTGAGTCAGTGTTGGAAGTGTTTGTGGGTGCTCTTGGCACCAAACTGTTGTTTTCTACGTCTCATCATCCACAGTCTGACGGTCAGACTGAGGTTGTTAACCGAACTTTTGGAGCTTTTCTTCGAGCTATGACCGAACGGAAATCAGGGATGTGGGCTGATAGATTGCCTATTATGGAGTTTGCTTATAATAGAACTGTGCATAGAATGACTAGTATTACTCCATTTGAATGTGTTTATGGCTTTATTCCCTTGATTCCATTTGATACTCCTTTGCCGAGAGATGCAGTTATTAGTCTTAATGGTGAAAATCGGGCAGCCGCGTTGCTCGAATTGCATGCTAAGGTGAGGAAGACTTAGGAGAAGCTTATGACAAGGTGGTAGTCAAGAAGAAAGGAAGGAAAAAGCTAGACTTAAAGAAAGGTGATTGGGTTTGGGTGCACTTCTGAAAGGAGAGGTTTCCGAACCATATGAAGGGGAAGTTAGCTCCACGAGGAGATGGTCCATTTCAAGTGCTGCAGAAGATCAATATCAACGCCTGTGTTATAGACATGCCTGGTGAACATAGTGTTTCTAAGACATTCAATGTTTCTGACTTAACCGCTTGTGTTGCAGGTAGTGCCGCTTTGAAAGATGAAGATGGTTCGATTTTGCGGATGAAATCTTCTCAAGAAGGGGAGGATGATGCAGGCCTGCCTGATAAAGATATGTTTGTGCCTTCGAAACCATTCACGAGGAGTCAAGCTAAGGAACTTCATGATGCACACTTAATGGTGAAGAAGAGCCAGGCGTTGATGATACACTTTGCTTGAGGCGTTGAAGATATTTGCATTGAAGATGCACTTGTGTGATGTTGATGATGCACATTTGTGTTTATGTTGTATTGTTATGTTGTTATGGAAGACATTGATTCTTTGTTTGGGGTCCTGCGTGATCATAAGGAGACTTATCCAAATAATTGGCCTTTTTGTTAGTTATTATTTTCCTAGTTGATTTAGATAAAGGCTCATTCTATATAAGCCTAAAGAATGCATTATTTTCAGTACTTTACATATTAATCAATACGCAAAAACCGGCGACCTCCTTAGGTTCTCCAAAACTCTCTTTGTGTGAACTTGTCCAATTTTTGGTGTGATTCCAAATTGAACTTGTTCCTTTGCTTGATCAAACAATTTGCAAGTCCATCGTTGTCTTGAGGATTGTTTGTATAGTATAGGTTCTTCTTGAGTTAATCAAGAGGCTAAGTAGACTAGTTCCTACTTGTTGTCTTGATAGATCATTGAGCGTCTAGCTTTTATCCTTGTTTTCTTGTTTTTGAATTCCTTATTGCATCACAACCGGATTCCTTTGGAGAAATAATTTCTTGTTGGATGGTGGAAGATAAAAGCTTGGTTAAATTCTCTTTTATTGAACTTTTTGACTATTTTATCCTTATTTACAAGTTTTTGACATGGAGTTGCCTAAAATCATTGCTAATTTGGATCCACTAATAAAAGAATACAAGGTGATAATGTTCCATTGGTAAATAAGTCCAAGTATGGTATGTATAATTGGTTTATTCGAATTCTTGGCCTTTCTAGAACATCTAAGGTATCTTTGGAGGTAATGAACTATAGTCTTATTTCTTATGTTGGTGACTTTATAATTTTTGTGGATGATGGTATTTCGATGCATATCAAGTCCTTAACTGTAATATCTAAGTTCAAGTGCAAGAGTAATTTATTCTCTTTTGAAATTTAGTATAACATAGATGATTATGTATTCCAACTTGGTGCAAAGAGACATGAAATTTATGAGAAGAGGCTTGGAAATGAGTTAAATATTTCTTCTTCTCTTATTCAAATGTCTTGTGAGCTTTCATGTGATAAATTGCTAGAATGTGATTTTTGTTGTGAGATGGGAGTCATTCTTCAAGTCATGTTCATTATGAGTTTGTAAAAGTGTTTGCTGCTAGTGAAGAGGATATGCATGATTGTTGTGACGCTTGTGATCAAATACTCTTTCATGTATCCATGAGATTTGTAATTGTAGATAGTTGGCTATATCATAAAAGTGTATTCTTTGATACATGTGGTAGAGATAGTTATATTAAATCGATGTGTAGTCAATCTATTATAATTTCTTTGTCATATATACCTATGGACTACCTTACCAACAAGATCGAATTGGAAGTTCCATTACATAGTGCATCTAAGAGAGGTTTTTATTGTATTAATCTAGGTAAGCATAAATTTTATTGAGATGATGATGTCCATATGCTTTATAAGGGAGTATTTACATCTATTAGGATTAGTTGGGTTAAATGGACACATTCCTACTATTTGTTCTGATTAGTGGATTCCATTTACTAGTGCGTGTTTTCTTTTTCTTGCAAGGTCGAAATTCGAGGACGAATTTTCTTCAAGAAGAGGGGAATGATAGCATCCTGGGAAGCTCAAATCTATTCAAAGACAAGGATGAAGCTTTGGAATCTCAAAGAGAGCCTTTAACAAGATTTCAAGATAAAGAGTTACAAAACTAGGTCATTAGACTTCAAGTGCAAATAAAAAAGTTATCAATTTGGAGGAAGGGATCAAGGATTAAGGATGTGAATTGGCTAGGTGTTGTAACCACGTAAATTTTTGCCCTACGAAAATATTCCTATAAAATCTACAAAAATTAACTTTTCTTATTGATTTTGATTTTTGTAGAATTTTAGAAATTTCGTTGTCTACTTTTAGTTGTGTTAAAACCCATATTTGCATACGTTAGCTTACGCCGTAAGTTATTCTACGTAGGTTCGAGAAGAGATTATCTTTGAGATAATAAGAATTTAGTCCTATTGGTCTAAAATGATACAAGGGTGTATAAGAGTGGTTAACAAGTACTAGAAGTTAAACGAATCAAGAATTTTGTAACTTGTATTTTCGGGTAAATCTAGAGGTGATTAACATTACCAAGAGGTCTTGTTTTAAGGTATTTGAATCATATAATATCCATTTCATAAGTCTTGAAGTCAAACGAGTTATGAAACAAAAGTCGACAAAAGTTGTCGCAACTTACGTTCATAATTTTACTTATACTTTAGGTCGAATGTCACTATGATTTTCTCCCAATTTATTTGGAATTATGGGGTGATCCGCCCTTCAAATCTAAGATCTATGAGTCTAGTTTCTAACTCATTAAATCGTCTGTCGATACGATGTCCGAGGTGAGAGATATTCGCATTTTTGCGAGACCGCGCCAAGCAGCTCTTTATGGGGCCCACATAGGCGGTTAAGTCATATGGATATATATATATCACACTTCAACCCCATTTTAAGTCATTATTTTTCAGTATATTCAGACCTTAGAACCCTAAGAGCACTCTCTCAAGGTTCTCTCATGATCCAAGACTAAAACAAAGGGCAAACAACACAAATCAAGTGTCGGAAATCCCGTGGCGCTAGTAAGTTTCTTGTTCTTCTTGTTGTTGCTGATTTTTGTGTTGTTCCAGCTCGTGTGGGAGGTTGTTTTAAGTTTTTTTGTGTTCTGAAAAATACTCCCTCAAGTTTTAATATAAACCCTAGGTGATTTCAAGTCTTCTAAAGTGATTCTAGTGCCGAAAAACCCTAATTGATTGCTAGCTTCGCTTCCTTGTTCTTGTGGCAGCATTGGAGGGCTATTTCGTGGTCAATTAAGGTCAAATTGGAGTTTTTATTTCTTTTTAAAGGTAAGGAACCTCTTACCCTACATGTATTTAAGATTATCCAAGTTACGGCTAAGTCGTTGAAGCTAGAACTTGTGAGATATATGTCAAAAGGCTTGCTAGTAATGTTGTTGGTTGGTGGACTATTTTGGGAGGCTCAATATGATTATAATTGATGTTGTTTGGGCTGTTTGGTGACTGTTTTAACTTGTGGGAATTCATATAAATAGGGGAGGTGCTGTCCGTTTCATCATAAACTAGGTTACGGTTGATACATAATAGTTACGATGCTTAAACGATAACGATAGTGTCATTTCTCTTATTGTAGACTAAGGAGTCGTGGAATTTTCATAACTTGAGATTGGGCAGTATATACAAGGTATGTGAGGCTATCCCTTTCCTTCTTCTGCACGACTTCGATTGTGCGTAATGTAATGAACGAGCTTCTAAAGATACTCCACTCTTAGAGGTTAGCAGTACTTACATTGTTTCCCTTCTTATGGAACGATTGATGTTGATATTACTTCTCTTATTCTTATGTTATCAATGTCGTTGGTACTTCCTGATTCTTATAAGATTCTTGATGATGATTTAGTCCTAATAACGTGTACGGAGGATACCGACCTTACGTCACTCCGAAAAGTTTAAAATGTGATTCCATTGAGTCCAGCACACATCATATATATGTATCTACTTTACTCTACCGAGCACTATAGTCGGCCGGGTACGACACCTATTGTGCAACCACCGATCAGTTGGTTTTCACTGAGCTCCACGTGGCGGGGTACGATTCTACCGAGCCTTATGATGGCCGGGTACGTTTTTACCGAGCCTATTAGGGGCGGGTACGATATGATAATAATGATGCCCACAGAGGCGTATGTTTTAAAAGTTTATGTGTGTGTGTGTGTGTGTATATATATATAATGCATTCATGTCAGTAGCCCTCAGAGGTACCTAGATTTTACAAGTTGTATATTCTCTATCCCTTTTTCCATTATTGTTCTTACTTATGCTTTCCTGCCTTACATACTCAGTACTTTATTCGTACTGACGTCCTTTTATTTATGGACGCCGCATGTCGTGCTGCAGGTCCTGATAGACAGGTAGGCGAAGCTCCCCCGCCATAGTAGGCTGCCCAGTTTAGTGGTTATTGGCGAGATCCCTTATCCGAACTAGTCATGGTCTTGGTATGCATTTTTATTACAGGGGTTATGGGTATGTCGGGGCACTGTTCCGTCAATGTTGCAGCACTTATGTTTCTTTAGAGGCTCATAGACAGGTGTCGACTCATGTATAGTTTGGATTGCCTTGTCGACTAATTTTTGTTGTATAGTCTCTCATGGCAGCTTGTCAGCTCGTACCTTATACATTGCTTCATGACAGCCTTGTCGGCTCATGATATATATGTTCATGCCATTATCTGTCATTGTTGGTTGTTTAGGATTCATGTCTACCATTTATACCGATCTCATCGGCCCTTATAGATAATAAGAAAGGTTAGATAAAATGTGCATTGGTGCTCGGCAAGTATGGACCGGGTGCCAGTCATGGCCCTCCGGCTTGGGTCATGACCAGTTGCATTTTTGTGCATATTTAGTATTTCAGAATCATGGAAAATACTAAAAAAAATGTCAAACTCTTCATTGCATAGCACTTTAAATTTTACTTGCATTTTTAGGATTAATTCACATACAAATGGCTTAATTGATAAATAAAAATCACAAAAAATATACATTAGCTTTAATCAATTAGTTTAATTAATTATTTTAAGTGCTAATTAGGTCTTTGTTGCAAAATAAATACAATTAAAAGAGAAGTGGCCATTTCTGCAAAGCTAAGAAAGGGAAATGAAGAGGTTGGTTTTGCAAATTGGGCTAAGAGCTTATTCATTTAGGAGCCCAAGTCGCCAAAATAGTTTAAGGCCCAAACTCTGGCCGCGACCCGTCCAACCCATTCCCTATACCCGATCCGCCTCTATTAATGACCAAAACGACACCGTTTTGGTCATGCTTGATCTCAGCCATTGATCGCCCCTCGATCCAACGGCCTGGAACTCGTCTCTCACTCCCCTATAAAACTTTCCTAAACCTGATCTCGCCCCCTCAATCAAACCCTAGAGACGCCCTTCGTCTCTCTCTCGCCCTCGATCTCACAAGCTGCCGCCGAGAATCGCCTCATGGCGGCGGCCCACCTCCTAAGCACCCCAAAACACTACCCTATGGCCTCCTTCGTCTCCTTATTCCTAATCCCTAAACTATTCTCTCCAAAAACTCCTACAACTTCACAGATTTTAAATCTAAGAAGTTGAAAATCCTAAGATCTGCCATTGTTGATTCTTGTGTTTTCAGAAGTGATTCGACTCGAAACTCACATAATCCATTGATGTTAATTTCGGCTCGTTTCGAGAGAGAGTTCGGACCCGCTGGTTAAAGAATGTACCTGAAAAGCTTGTGATAAAGTTCACCTATCTTCTTTTCTTTCTTTCTTCTTCTCCTTCTTCTCTTGTTCTGTTTCTGTTTTTTTAGCATAATAGGTTTTAATAAATAACCCGTTTTTTGTTTGCCTGTTAGGATTACTTAGGTATTTGCATTTTTAGTGTTAAAAATTATTGTTTTCATGTTTGAAATTGCTCTGCATTATTTGTTTTGTTTTTCTCGGGGGTCAAATGGAGACCTGCCTCGAATGATAGGCAGACCAGTTAGTCTCGAGGCCGTAAGTACATACTTAGGTGGGTTGAGGGTTGTATTCGAAAGATAATTAAACTTTAGGGAGCCTTAGGAGTAAAAATAATAGAAGAAGGGCTCAAAAGGAAAGGGCTAACTGCCAACAGGGCAGCTGACATGTTAGTTACAAAATATTCTTCCCTCTATCAGACCCTGGTTTGGGGCTGACAGATTTCCATTTTCCCATTCGACTCTCTCGAATCCAGCCCTCAATATATAGGTATGCTGATAGAGCACACACAGATATATACACTGATCCCTAAAAAGAAACTATCTGGAAATATTGATAGACATAGGCAATAAAAGAAGAGAGAATTCACTAAAATCCAAAATCTTCTTATTCATCTTTTCTCAGTAAAGAATACTTCAGAAAGATTGAATTCAGAGCTTTAAAATATATCAAAAGGTTTTCTCGTTGCTTGGTTTTCATCTGGTCTTAGTTTGGAGGTTGATTTCTTCCTTTACTCATTACTGTGGTGCTAAGTTGTTGTTGATTTCTGGGCTGTTTGTGTCACTTCATCACTGTTGAGCTTCATCCCTACTTTCTGGCCCATAAAGAGATTGAACCTGGGCTGTCAATTTCAATTGGTCGAAATAGGCCAGCAAGACACTGAACGCTTCATGTTTAGCCCGGTGCCTACGCCTAGCCTGCTTCAAGAAATGGGCTGGAAAAATGTTGAGGGCTTCACATTTAGCCCAGGCCAGTCCATACCCAGTTTGCTTCGCGAACTGGGCTGGCCAATGCATCAAGGGCTTCGCGATCAGCCCAAGCGTGCTCATACCCGATCTGCTCCAATACAACTGAAATGTAATCTAAGTTTTAGAATTATAATTTTTGTGGTTTAATTAGCAAATGAATCTGTTAAGAATCCAAAAATTGATCCTACAAATTATTTCCGCAAGTTACGGCTTTACAGCAAATTACCGAGCAATTAGAAATATATAGTTCTCAAATATCGTAGTTTTCTTTAGGCACGATTAAACAAATCATCATGACTATGGGTACGGTTCCCGTGGCATAGTCAATGATACGTAAATCCCAATTCAAGTGTGCATTTCACGTGACTTGATCACAACTTCGAATGTTAACAATAATAAATATGTTGTAAATCGCGGGTGCGTCTCACGTGACGTAATTTGGAATATTTACAAAAAATCAGTAAGTGCGCGACATTGCGACTTATTCAAACAAACTCCATAAATCCTAAAAGCAACTAAAACTCTATTACAAGCAGTTAGAAAGTTAAAATGCACAATAGGTTTTAAAACAGGTAGTAAATCAAATAATTAGGCCAAGTATTAATTGTTAAGCGGTATTTTTGAGTTACCTCGAGATCATTAGAACTTTCTCTTATAGTTAAATCACTTCCCTTCGTGCGGGTTCGTCTACTGGAACCCTCGTTTTCACTACTATTTCGACTTTCACCACCACAAATGGCCCTATAAATGTAACTGTCACCGTAATTCTCACTACCACTTATAATGGAAGTATCTATACAGATTTGAGACTGAAGATAACTATCAATGCAACTATTAATGTGATTATTCCAACTATATTGAGTATCATACATGTAAGAATTATAGTAGGGATCTTCGCCCCTAAATCCATTATTCAGATAATTCGAGTTTCGATAACTATAAAAAGAACTTTCTAGTTCACTCAGAAAAGAATGATCGTTGTCAATCTCAAAAATCTGATTTTCAATATCAAAATAGATGGAATAACTGTCTCCATTCCTATCACTAACTAAAAAAGTTTCATCAGAGATGAAATTCCGAATGTCTTTAACGCCGAATAAATAATTAACATTACTGTAACTAGAATTGTCACGATTCCTCCAACTATGAATGTTTTTCACTTTTCGATTGTCCGTGCTAAAACCACTGAATCCGAGAATGCCTAACACCTTCTCCCGGGTTAACAGATTTCCTTACCCGGTCTTCTGTATTCATGAACCATAAATAGAGTCAACTTTCCTCGATTTGGGATTTTTAGATAAACCGGTGACTTGGGACACCATAATAATTGTTCCAAGTGGCGACTCTGAATATATAAATAATCACATTTCAAATAATATCACTTTAATTGGAAAAACTCCTTATTCCTCGGGAAAAAGGAGGTGTGACAGCTCAGGCGACTCTGCTGGGGATCGAACCTAGAATCTCTAGTTCAGGGTTCAGAATTCGAGCTTAGAATAACTGTTATACTTGGCTTTTGTTTGTTATCTGATTTTCTACCTTTTTTGAGTCTAACGTGCTAAATGCCACTTTTTACCGCTTTGATATTTTGTGAACTGTATATATAAAATGTTACGAAATCCTTCTTCTCTCTGAGTCTTCTAAATCTTCTGGGAAGCGCATGATGGCGTGACTTCTTTTCTGTTAGAGTGTCATATCCCTAAATTTAGAACGAGGATCGGATCAGTTACAAAGCCGGATGGCCTTTTGGTTCTCGGTACGTTACCCCCCCCCCAGCTCGAATCGTCCGCTCGGGTAAGCCAGGTCTAGAACAACACACCCCAGGATTCAGACCTAGAATAACATAGTCTCATGCCAGATTCTTAGTAGAAACGTTTGTTTGCATTACGTGCATTTGACTTTGGGGACGCAACACAGGGGTTGGGTCCGTCTAGGATAGGTGTACTCAAAATTAAAAGACCATCCTGATGCATTTTACGTGCTACTTGTGTATTTGTTTGTTTTGGCTCACATGCTAACTGGCTTTTAGAGTAACAAATAATAATCAAGAAAAACCAAGAGTGAGGTAAGCGAGAGGGAATTCACCCGATTCCGAAATCCAGACATTTGAAAAATCCCGAAACTTTGCTGAAATTTTGAAAAAGAAAAAGTCATTTTTTTTACCTTTCCTTACCGAACTACGCGGGTTTGATTCTCAGCGGATGTCAGATACCTAGGCAATCTTTATCAGGTTCAGCCCCGTTTTGCAAAAATATAAATGTTGTCGTTTTGCCATAAATAAAGTTGGGTGATGCCGTTTTTGTCCAAATAGCTAAAACGTCCCAACAGGACGCTAGAAGGCCGCTTTTGCAAGAATAGCCACCTATAGTCCTTTTTTCAAGTTTTGGCCACTTAGCAAGCACAACCCTAAAATCTTCCTTCCGAAGTGATGAAGGGTCGCATTTGCAAAAGTAGTCATGATTTGTTTTCAAAATAAAAATAAATAACGTGAAAAAGAAAAAAGATTTTAAATAAAATTCACACATTTTAACCTGGTCAATATGATTTTCTTTAAAATGTGGAGAATGAGCATTGTTCATAACTTATAGGTAAAGGTTACTAGCACTCCACATGTGGTGGGAGGATTTGGGGAAACATAGACGAGACAGGGTTAATCAATAGCTAGGGCACTCACTGGACTATTAAAGGTTCAACCTAGAAGTGATTTGATAGAGGCACTGGTATCATTCTGGGACCCCGCTCACAGTGTTCTACACTTCTCAGATTTTGAGCTTACACCTACTCTGGAAGAAATGGCGGGTCATGCCGGGAATACAGAAGGATTAAGACACAAGTACCTGGCGTCTCCGAGGACCGTTACTACACACAAGTTTCTAGACCTACTAAAAATAAGCAGGCAAATAAAGGCAGAAGGTCTAGCAGCAGGAGTTTGCACTTTTCACTTCATATACCAGCGTACGGGCGCTTAAGAGGATTTGAGGCCTAGAAAATGGACTCTGCAGTAAAGGAAACTGGGCGAGATGGGAGACGCATAGATGCTTTGCTTTGATGGTGGCATTTTTAGGCCTTTTGGTGTTTCCAAGAGAAGATGGACATATTGCTTTGCGTATAGCTAGAATTGTTCGTGTTTTGACTACCCAGGCCAAAACTACCCTCGAACCAATGATTGTGTCAGATATATTCCGAGCTCTCACCTCTTGTAAGGCCGAAGTAAGGTTTTTCGAAGGATGCAATTTGTTGCTACAAATGTGGATGATCGAGCACATTTTTTACCGTTCCAGATACATGAATTACGGTTGTACTGGAAAAAATTGCACTGAAGACTTTGGTACACGAGTGACAGGGTTTGAAATGCTAGAAGGGGTCAAAGTTTGGAGCCCGCCTTCGTTGTATAACTGCGGATCAGATAGAGTGGACATTGGGTTGGCTCCCTGTTGATGAAATTATTTACATGCTCGCTATTCGTCCATACTTCCTTCTAATGGGCCTCCAAAGTATCCAGCCCTATGCTCTATATCGCGTTCTGAGACAACTTGGAAGATGCCAAACGGTCCCTAGAAATGAAGATCTTAGTCCTTGTGTGGTTGAAATCCGCTCCGATGCCAAATTTCTTGAAGATGTGGTTCGTCAAATTTGAAGCGAATGCCAGTACTTGGGGGCAGACACCCGAGTACACGATTTGTCCAAAGGTAAGGTTTTACCGGGTTATGTCGCTTAGTATGGAAAGAGAGTTGTGGCAAATGACAAATCTGGACGGCTGGCTAAAAGGCCACATATCCAAGAATTTGTTGACGCGGCACAAAAACAGTGAGCTTGGCTGGCCAAAGAGAGAATACCGGACTACCATAAGCAAATTAGAAGATCAAATCAGAACCATTAAATTTGAGAGTGGATTGAAAGCAGCTGAGGACGAGGGAGAAAAGAGAAGATTGGTCCAGGAAAACGAAGCCCTCCAAACTCAGATCCGAAAAATGAAAATAGCCGCCAACGCCCATGAGAAGCGAGAGGGATGAGAATATCATAAGCAATCTGAGGCGAAAAGTGTACGACTACGCAGCAGATCTGACCAAAGCCGAAGAGGACTTGGCAAAAGCTCAAGCAAAGTTGGCAAAAGTTGTAGAAGAACAAGCAAGGTCAGCCAGCCAATTGAAACCAAGATATGATATAGGATCACGACTTTGAGGGAAAAGCTAGTCACCCTCGAAAATGAAATGGTTCGGCAGACAAAGGATTTCAAAAAGGAAAGAGAATGTTGTTATGCACTATTTGCCAATTAGAAGAGAGTGTGCAGAAATTGCAGGACCAAAACAACACAGCCACGCAGGTACTGGAAGCCCGTGAACAGTAGATTGGATGTTTGCTCCAAGAAAAGAGTGTCATTAGAATGAGAATCAAAGAAATAGCCGACTACGCTGCCATGAAATTCCACGAATGTGAGGGTATGACGAGGTCCATGTTTTTTTACTTCAGTGTTGTCCTCCGCTCGCCAGGTGATGGCCGATCTAGAGTTCCTCCAGGAAGAGATTGCACGCAGGCCCGCGTCGAGGCCGGCTGATGTCCCGCGGGCCCCCGAAGCAACAGTTGAAGCTCTGATGTATTCTTGAATTTTCGGTTTTATTTCTAGCCTCTATTTTATTTCTCTTGAGTCTGTTTGCCCTTTCGTTTGTACCAAGTTTGCTTGTTATTTAGTTTTAAGTATGCGTCATTTGATCTCTTTTAGTGGAGATCAAATGAGATAACTCAAAATTTTCTTTTCTTTCATTTCACATTTATTCTCCTAAACTGCGTAATGGTCTGATTCATGCGGTATCATGATACGTAGGCAATTTCCATCGGATGCGATCATAGCCCAATCTAACAAAATAAAGAAAAGAGAGAAACACCACAAAGAAAAGAGAGAGGAGAGAAAATCAAGATATGAAAGTGAGTGAACAAAAAAAAAGAGCTGTAGAGTAAAAGCGATAGTGAAAGCTGGGATGAAACACGCAATCAAGGCAAAAACATTTTAGAAACGTTTAATTGACCAGGTGCATTGCATGTGATTTCCTATCTGTTAAATGTTTTAAACTGACAAGGGTATTGTCTACCTTTAGCTTAGTAGGTCTTATAAGGTGGTTGGTTTTTACGGAAATCTGGCTTCTCACCCATACTTTACAAGATCAAAAGGAAAGGTTCCAATGGCTTCGGGAAGGCAATCTTCACATCGTTAACACCGAGGATAGCCCTGAGCCGGCTATTTCACAACCAGAAATAGTAACTGCCAAAGAAAATAAGATGTTACGGCTCCGCTTGTTGGAAATGTGGGATGCCTGGTCCAACGGTAGAGTACCGTCAAGCACTATCCTCGGTTTCCCCGAATTGGTCCCAAGGACAGTCGGAACCACTAACGTCACCATGGAGAATCCATTTGTCCCATTTGCGCACCCCTCTACGTCATCTTTTACCGGTATACCTTCTGTGGTTCGCCCCTAGGCGCCGTTCTCCGGAGCACCGTCAATGGTGGTTTCTGCACCACCGGCCTTTACCATGGCACCACCAACCATTCCTTGGCCATGCTTTGAGCCTTCGGCATTCACTTTTCAGGGCCCCCAATTTCAGTCAGACATAAATCATGTTACTCCAGACTCATATGCCTAACCACCGCAATATGAATCCCCGATTGAACCAAAAATGGTGATAAGGAACCCTGAACAAGAGGAAATGGCTCGGAAGATGAAAAGCCAGGAAAAAAGCCTGAAAAACATGCAGGGCCTGAGTGTCTCATACTCCGACCTGTGTATGTTTCCCCATGTCCAATTACCAGCGAGCTTCAAAAGGCCAAAGTTTGAGAAGTATGATGGAAATGAAGAGCTGTTAATGGCATAATTCGGAGAGAGCTTGACAGGAATTGCTTCAGAGTGGTACATGGATCACGAAATTACTCGTTGGCATGTGTAGGACGATCTGGCCTGAGATTTTGTTCACCAGTTCCAGTATAATGTGGACATCGCTCTAGACAGAAATTCCTTGTCTAATTTGAAGAAGAAAACTGCGGAAAGTTTTTGCGAATATACTATCAGATGGTGCGAGCAGGCTGCCGGAGTAAAACCGCCTATGGATGACACAGAAATGGTCACAGTTTTCTTGCAGGCCCAAGAGGCCGATTAGTTTCAAAACATGATGTCTGCTATGGGCAAACTGTTTACTGAAGCGATCTTAATTGGGGAAATGGTAGAAAACAGTTTGAAAACTGGCCGAATATTAAGTCAAGCAGCCTGAAAGCCACCTCCCAAGCCATCCAGAAAAGCTCAGAGTCTCTTGCCAGTTGTAAAAAGAGAGAGGAGGGAGCTATGATGGCTTCAGATCACAAGGGCCTCGTCAAATATTTGACCGCTCTTACATGCCTCCCAGAACCTCACGGCATTATTATGCACACCAAGATGCTGCCTATTCCATAGCACCACCCCACTATGCGGTGATGAATGCCCAGCCTTACACCCGTTCATAGCAGCAATATAATAAAGCCCGAGCTCCACTTCCTAGAAATAACCATCCCTACCAAGCTCCATGTAATCCCCGTCTGCCACAAAACACACATCAACATAATCAACGCCCTTGTGAACCTCCCAGGAGAATCGATTTTACCCCCATGGGTGAATCTTACTCCAGCCTGCTCCAAAAGTTGATCCAACTAGGTCTGTTGCAACCGGCACCCCTCAATCGGCAAAACCCCGAATCCCCATCATACCGTGCTGGTACAAGGTGTGCTTACCATTCAGGAGCAGAAGGCCATGATATAAAGGACTGTTGGACCCTCAAAAGGGAAGTCGAAAGCTTGATAAACCAGAAAAGAATTGTGCTAAGGGACGAAGAGTTCCCTAATGTGACCAAGAATCCATTACCAGCTCACAATAATGGGCCGGTCATTGGAATGATTAGCAATGACGAGGAATTCGATCCAGCATTAAAAGCTATCATTGCCATCACCAATTCGAGGACAAGGCCCAAAGTGACGGCAAAGCAGGGGGTAGCATCTGCTTAGAACAAGGTTCTCTACGTTCCTAAGGCCCCGAAGAAAGAGCCGCTCATCTTAAATCCTCCCAGGAGGTTCGAGGAGAAGAAGGTTACGCCGAGTGCGCCCAGATTGCATGTACCGAATGGGACCTATGTGGCGTGTGGGCCCGTAATTTCACCAAGGCTGACTGAGCCCGTGGTTATCAGCCGCGCACCACAAAGCCCCATGAAGGACCCTACTATAGTCCCCTGGAACTACAACAGAACCATAGTTACCTACATAGGGAAAGAGGTCATTGAAGAGGTGAATGAAATTAATAAGTCGGGCAATACCATAACTCAGAAGAGCTAAAAAGGTTCAAATTGAACAAGGATAAAAGGCTGCCGTCCAAGAAGCCTGTCAGCAATGAGGAAGTGGAAGAGTTCTTCAAAAAGATGAAAGCTTCAGAATACTCAATAGTTGACCAACTCCGGAAGGCTCCTTCCCAGGTTTCGCTCTTATCTCTGTTGCTGAGTTCGGATGAACACTGAAGGTACTCCTGGAAACACTCAATGAAGAATATGTCCCGGTAGATACTTTCGTTGAACAATTGGAAAGAATGGCACAAAGATTTTTTGAAGTCAACATGATTTCCTTCAGTCGTGATAACTTGCCTCCAGGGGGAGCCGCCCACAATAAGGCCCTCCACTTGACAGTCAAATGTGAGGGCTATTATATGAAAAAAGAAATGTTAGACGGTGGATCCAGGGTTGACATCCATCAATTCTCAACGCTACAGAGAATGGAGATTGGAACAGAAAGAATTCGGGCAAACAATGTCTGCGTTCGGGCTTTTGATGGGGTCAAAAGAGACACTATAGGGGAAATCGATCTAATTCTGACCATTGGCCCCATAGATTTTGAGGTAACTTTCCAGGTTTTGGACTTGGAAACCTTATATAATTTCCTTCTGGGAAGACCCTGGATTCATGCTGCAGGAGTTGTTCCCTCCACCCTTTATCAAATGGTTAAATTTGAGTATGATGATCAAGAAATTGTTGTCCACGGAGAAGATGAATAGTCCATTTACAAGGACCCTTCAGTCCTGTGTCTGGAAGCTAGAGAAGGTAGTGAACATATCATATACCAAGCTTTCGAAATTGTGGTAAGCCGACCAATGCGAAGAAGGTTCCCTGTTACCTCAACCTTGCTTATCTAATTCTTCGATCATGGTTGCCACTCAAATGATTAGACATGGATATAAGCCCAGAAAGGGGCTTGGGTTGTCTCTACAGGGTATCACCGAACCCATTATTTCAACTGCCAATGAAAAGTTTTTCGGTGTGGGTTTCCAAGCTACAGAGGCCGATAGAAAATGCGCCGATAAGCACAAAGAAAAAGGGTGGGTCATGTCCCAGCCTATTCACACCTCGCCCAATCCTTTGTCATGCTAAAGTGTGTGGAAGAAGAAGAAGAAGCCTTCACGACTGAAGAAATCGATGACATTTGTGAATCTCTAAAGAAAATGTTATATGAGTCGCACATGGTCCAGCTCGGGGAAGGGACGAGCAGTGCCAAAGTGCAGTATATAGGACCGGATGCCAAACTCCAGAATTGGAAAGCCACCTCATTCCCTATCAGACAGGAGTCTCGGTAGTCTAGTCTTGCTATCTCTTCTGCATTACGAGTTATTTCAGGGTGTAACTCGAATGTTTTTATTTTATTGTCACTTAGTTTTGATGTAAACCCTCGTATCTTCAATTCAATGAAATGGAATCAATATTTTATTCGTCTTTTTCCTTTGTCCTGATTTTGCTATTTTTCTTATCTTTTCATTTTTTAGTCCTAATAATGCGGATTTGAATAACATGACATGCTTGCGGACTTCATGCTCAGATCCTAAAATGTCGTCTAACTGTGAAATAATGAACCAAGAACCAGAATATGATGAGGATGATGCTTTTATAGAAATAAATCGAGGATTGAAACAATTTGAGAATAAGCCTAAGAAAAACTTAAATAAAATCGAGCCATTCAACTAAGGCAGTCCAGAAGAGATCCGAGAAACCATGATAAGTATTCATGCTAAGGAAATAACTAGAGATAAATTGATTCAACTCTTGTTTTAGTTCAAAGACGTATTCGCATGGTCCTATGATGATATGACAGAGCTAAGCGTTGATCTGGTGGTACATAAGTTGCCTATATATCCCGGCTATCCACCCCTCCAGCGAAAGCAAAGAAAGTTCAAAATAGATATGAGTGACAAGATCAAGGAAGAAGTCACTAAAAAATTGAAAGCTAGTGTGATCCGAGTGGTCCGATACACCATGTGGTTGGCTAACGTGGTTCCGGTACCGAAGAAGGATGGGAGAACCCGAGCGTGCATTGATTACCGGGATTTGAACAAAGCAAGTCCCAAAGACAACTTTTCGCTGCCAAATATTCATATCCTCGTGGACATATGTGCTAAACACGAGATACATTCCTTCGTGGATTGTTATGCCGGGTATCACCAGGACCTAATGGATGAACAAGATGCACAAAAGACAGCTTTTACCACACCGTGGGGCACTTACTGTTACAGGGTCATGCCATTTGGTTTGAAAAATGCCAGGGCAACCTACATGAGGGCTATGATAGCCATTTTCCATGACATGATGCACCAGGAAATTAAGGTATATGTGGATGATGTGATCATTAAATCCAAAACACAGGAAGGCCATGTGCAAGATTTGAGGAGATTCTTTGAGCGTCTGCATAAGTATGATTTGCAATTGAACCCAGCTAAATGTGTATTTGGGGTTCCGTCTGGAAAACTTCTGAGGTTCATAGTCAGTCGCAAAGGAATTTAGTTAGACCCGACAAAGATAAAGGTTATTCGGGATTTGCCACCCCCGAAGAGCAAGAAAGAAGTCATGAATCTACTAGGGAGATTGAATTACATTAGTAGATTCATCGCCCAACTTACTACCACTTGTCCCATATTCAAACTGCTAAAGTAAGATGCGGCGATCGAATGGATAGATGAGTGTCAAGAAGCTTTTGACAAAATCAAAGAATACTTGTCAAACCCGCCAGTTCTGGTTCCACCCGAGCCAGGAAGACCTATGTTCTTGTACTTGATAGTCCTGAAACATTCTTTTGGCTGTATCCTGGGCAACACGATGTGGCTGGGAAGAGGGAGCAAGCCATATATTACTTGAGCAAGAAGTTCACCAGTTATGAAGCCAAATATACTTTGCTAGAAAGAACTTGTTGTGCCCTAACTTGGGTCGCCCAGAAGCTCAGACATTATCTGCTGGCTTCACCACATATCTCATAACCAGGATGGATCCTTTGAAATACATATTCCAGAAGACGATGCCTATAGGATGGTTGGCAAAATGGCAAATCCTGCTCACAGAATTTGACATTTTCTATGTCACTCGCACGGCAATGAAAGCCCAAGCCTTGGCAGATTATCTAACTGAGAACCTGGTAGATGATGAATACCAACCTCTAAACACATATTTTCCAGACGAGGTAGTGAACTCAATTGAAGTAATGCCAGAGGATACTAATACTTGGAAAATGTTCTTTGATGGAGCTGTAAATGCCAAAGGTGTCGGGATCGGAGCAATTCTGATTTCACCCACAGGGCAGCATTATCTGGCAACAGCCCAACTTCGTTTCTTTTTCACAAATAATACAGCCGAGTATGAAGCTTGCATCTGGGTATGAATATGGCAATTGATATGGATATAGAAGAATTGTTAATTATGGGAAATTCCGATTTGATCATTCGGCAAGCCGAAGGCGAATGGGAAACTCGAGACATCAAACTCATCCCATACAGGCAACATGTGGAAGATCTTATCAAAAAGTTCAAGTCCGTCTAGTTAAGATATATTCCACGATTTCACAATGAGCTAGAAGATGCATAGCTACTTTGGTCTCAATGCTGCCATACCTAGGTAATTGTCATATTGACCCCCTAGAAATTCATGTCCGAGAAAGGCATGGTTGTGGAAAATGCAATTGAAACAGAGTAAAATGTTCATCCATGTTACCATGATATCAAAAGGTTTTTGAAAATAAAAGAATATCCCAAGCAAGCTAGTGGAGATCAAAAGAGAACTATCAGAAGGCTTGCAAATAGTTTCTTTTTGAGTGGCGAGGTTCTATAAAAAAGAACCCCATATTTGAATCCGTTAAGATGTGTAGATTCCCCAGAAGCTGAAAAGATCATGAATGAAGTGCACTCCAGAGTTTTTGGGACTCACATGAACGAATATGTCCTCGCAAAGAAAATCCTCCGGGCAGGTTATTACTGGATGACCATGGAAAAAGATTGTTTCAGTTTTGTCCGAAAATGCCATCAATGCCAAATACACGGCGACTTGATTCACGCACCGCCTTCAGAGTTACATCCTATGTCAGCACCTTGGCTGTTTGTTTCTTGGGGCATGGATGTTATTGGGCCGGTCGAGCCAAAAGCTTCTAATGGGCACAAATTCATCCTGGTTGCCATTGATTATGTCACAAAGTGGGTCGAAGCAGTTACCCTCAAGGCTGTCACCAAGAAAGCAATGGTGGACTTCATGCATTCCAACATTATTTGTCATTTTGGTATTCCTAAAACTATCATTACAGACAATGCTGCAAATTTGAATAGCCACTTGATGAGGGAGGTATGCGAACAATTTAAAATCACGCATCGTAATTCAACCCCTTATCGGCCGAAAGCTAATGGAGCTGTTGAAGCGGCAAATAAGAATATCAAGAAGCTCAGGAAAATGATTCAAAGTTTCAGACAATGGCATGAGAAGTTGCCCTTTGCATCACTTGGGTATCGCACCACTGTGCGCACATATATTGGGGCCACACCCTACTTATTGGTTTATGGCACTGAAGCTGCAATACCTGCAAAAGTTGAGATTCCCTCTCTTTAGATCATTGTAGAAGCTGAGATCGAGGATGAAGAATGGGTCAAAACCTGTTTGGAATAATTGACCATGATTGATGAAAAGCGAATGACCGCAGTTTGCCATGGGCAGTTGTACCAACAAAGAATGGCTCGTGCTTATAATAAGAAAGTACGGACCAAAAAATTTGAAGTAGGCCAGCTCGTTCTAAGACGTGTTCTCCCACATCATGAAGAAGCCAAAGGAAAATTTTCTCCAAATTGGAAAGGTCCATATATTATAAGAAGAGGGTATCCAAAAGGAGCGATGTATTTGGGAGATATCGGGGGAAATGATCCCGCCACAACTATCAATGCAGACGCAGTCAAAAGGTATTATGTTTGACCCCCTTTTCACAACATTAACATTCTCTGGTTGGGATGACGAAGGCTTTCATTCTCCCTACCCAAACACTATCAACCCTTTGCAAACCCTTTGAGCCGGTTACCTTTTCTTTGATTACCCTTTTTGGAATCTGAAGATGTTATTGAAAAAAAAAGAAGAAGAAACAAGAAAAAACGAAAAAAAAGAAGGAAAGAAAAAAGAAAAGAAAATAAAAAACAAAGTATTTTAAACTACGTTTGACTTGATTCCGAAAGGATATGTAGGCAGCCTCTCTCTGGGGTTCAGTCACACCAAATAAAAATCCACATTCCCCAAAAAGTGGAAACTGGGGCAGATTTTACAATGGTTCAGCGACAGTTTCGCATGAAAGGTTCCAAAGCTGTAATTAAATCCAACATTTTTACCTAAATCCTTTTCAATCCCTTCCGATCAATCAATGAGAATGTTAAAAGAATCGGAGAATACAATCACTTAGATCTGATGCACCCAAAACAAGAGAAATAAAATGAGAGAGTCTTATTGGTCAAAGCCCTCATGGGCACCATAGGGCGATGGTAAGTAGAGAAAATGAAAATGAGAGAGTCTTATTAGTGAAAATCCACAAAGGGCACTATAAGGAGATGGTAAGAAGAAAAATGAGAGAGGTCAGCTGGTGAAAACCCGCAAAGGTCACTAGTGATCGAAAAGAGGATCTTCCCAGCCATTGGCATCCACACAGTCCTTGGCAAGGTTTCTTGATTTCGAGGCAGGAGTTGTGATGAATTTCTGAGAGTTGGACGATTCACACAGATCAGACATCCAGTCCAAAAGGCATGTCATGTGCATTGAAAGTCTGCATGTACTCCAGATAAGTTTTTCTTGCCTCTCCTCGGAAGGGATGCTTCTTATCTAAATACAATGTCTATTACATTGTTTTTTTACCTTTAAATCCCTTTCGGCCTAACAAAACTAAGGCAAAGAAGGGATGATAAGATTGATTCACACTGTTCTCGTTCGATACAAGTTAATGTGTAAAAAAGGCACCCAACCTCGACGGGGGGCATCGAGTTAATCCCGACTGGCCATGGTGGCTGATATGTTGAAATCAAAACTCTCAAAAGAGAGAAGTCAAATTGAAGTGCCTATAAGGGCGAAAGGGAAGATGAAAGGTTGAGTCCCGCGTGACTAACCGTCTTGGCAAGGTTTGAAAAGCAAAGGATTCCTAAAATGCTTTGAAGTTAAAAATGGAAGAAAGGAATTGAATGCCCACAAAGGCAAGATAAAGTTGAAAGTGTTAGGTCCCACGTGACCAACCGTTGTGGAAAATTTTGGAAAAATAAAAGGTTCTTCGGGACCGAAAATACAATTGATATTCAGGAAACAACTAATTACAGTATGAAATCATCATCAATGATCCGGTCAATATCAAGTGATTAAAACACTCAAGGACACAAAACCAACTACTATTTCATACTAAAAAATTGTTCTTTGTTTGAAAAACAGAAACAGGTGCAACTTAAAGCCAACCTCGCAAGAAGCAGGTGCAACCGAAAGGAAACTTCGGGGAGCTAGAAACAGTTCTGCAACAACAACAACTCCAAAGGGAAGTCTTCTCCAAACCCTTTCCTGAATTTTATATTTTAAAAAATGAAATGAAAATGAAAAGAAATAAAAGAAAGAAAATTCAAAATCATAGTAGTGTAGGGCCTCCACTCCCTGGTCTTTTTTCCAACATAGGGTCTCCACTCCCTAGTTGATGATATTTCAGATATAGAGTTTCCACTGCCTAGTTGGTTCTCCACTCCCTAGTTTATTTTATTTTTGAAATAGGGTCTCCACTCCCTAGCCTCTTTTCAAACATAGGGTCTCCACTCCCTAGTTGATTTTATATTTAGACATAGGGTCTCCACTCCCTAGCCTCTTTTCTAACATAGGGTCTCCACTCCCTAGTTGATTTTTGTTTTGGACATAGGGTGTACATTCCTTAGTCTTCTTTCCAAAATAGGGTCTCCACTCCCTAGTTGATGATACTTCCGACTAGGGCCTCCACTCCCTAGTCTCCTTTCCAACATAGGGTCTCCACTCCCTAGTTGATGATATTTCAGACATAGAGTTTCCATTGCCTAGTCTCTTTTCCAACGTAGGTTCTCTACTCCCTAGTTGATTTTATTTTAGAAATAGGGTCACCACTCCCTAGTCTCTTTCCCAACATAGGGTCTCCACTCCCTAGTAGATTTTATTTTAGAAACAGGTTCTCCACTCCCTAGTTTCTTTTCCAACATAGGGTCTCCACTCTCTAGTTGATTTTATTTTGGACATAGGGTCTCCACTCCCTAGTTGATTTTATTTCAGACATAGGGTCTCCACTCCCTAGTCTCTTTCCCAACATAGTGCCTCCACTCCCTAGTCTCCTTTCCAACATAGGGTCTCCACTCCCTAGTTGATGATATTTCAGACATAGAGTTTCCACTGCCTAGTCTCTTTTCCAACGTAGGTTCTCTACTCCCTAGTTGATTTTATTTTAGAAATAGGGTCACCACTCCCTAGTCTCTTTCCCAACATAGGGCCTCCACTCCCTAGTAGATTTTATTTTAGAAACAGGTTCTCCACTCCCTAGTTTCTTTTCCAACATAGGGTCTCCACTCCCTAGTTGATTTTATTTTGGACATAGGGTCTCCACTCCCTAGTTGATTTTATTTCAGACATAGGGTCTCCACTCCCTAGTCTCTTTCCCAACATAGTGTCTCCAATCCCTAGTTGATTTTATTTCAGACATAGGGTCTCTACTCCCTAGTCTCTTTTCCTACATAGGGTCTTTACTCCCTACTTTATTTTAATTTGGACATAGGGTCTCTATTCCCTAGTTGATTTTATTTTGGACATAGGGTCTCCATTCCCTAGTCTTCTTTTCCAACATAGGGTTTCCACTCCCTAGTTGATTTTATTTTAGAAACAGGGTCTCCACTCCCGAGTCTCTTTTCCAACATAGGGTCTCCACTCCCTAGTTGATTTTATTTTTGACATAGGGTCTCCACTCCCTAGCCTCTTTTCTAACATAGGGTCTCCACTCCCCAGTTGATTTTTGTTTTGGACATAGGGTCTACATTCCCTAGTACTCTTTCCAAAATAGGGTCTCCACTCCCTAGTTGATGATGCTTCCGACTAGGGCCTCCACTCCCTAGTCTCCTTTCCAACATAGGGTCTCCACTCCCTAGTTGATGATATTTCAGACATAGAGTTTCCATTGCCTAGTCTCTTTTCCAACGTAGGTTCTCTACTCCCTAGTTGATTTTATTTTAGAAATAGGGTCACCACTCCCTAGTCTCTTTCCCAACATAGGGCCTCCACTCCCCAGTAGATTTTATTTTAGAAACAGGTTCTCCACTCCCTAGTTTCTTTTCCAACATAGGGTCTCCACTCTCTAGTTGATTTTATTTTGGACATAGGGTCTCCACTCCCTAGTTGATTTTATTTCAGACATAGGGTCTCCACTCCCTAGTCTCTTTCCCAACATAGGGTCTCCAATCCCTAGTTGATTTATTTCAGACATAGAGTCTCCACTCCCTAGTCTCTTTTCCAACATAGGGTCTCCACTCCCTAGTTGATTTTATTCTGGACATAGGGTCTCCATTCCCTAGTCTTCTTTTCCAACATCGGGTTTTCACTCCCTAGTTGGGGCACCATTCTGATAATCAGGACACATCATTCCCAAACAATCATATTTTCACCGGGTACACCATTCCCGACCTTTATTGCTTTTAATGTAGTATAGAGCTTGTCACAAATAACTCATGAAATTTTCCTAGTGAAAACTGGGGCAGAAAACTTTTGTTTGTTTGTTTATTTTGGTTTCTAAGCAGGTTTTACCTCGAGGCACAGGTTTCGAGATGACTAGAAGAAGAAGTCTCAGTCCAGAATAAGAAAAGAAAAAGAAAAGAGGTGAATCCGAAATTCAGAAGCAGAAAAAAGATGCGGACTGTTCAAAGACATGACTAAAGTCACGAGCATTGCAATTCTTGTTTTGATCACAAGAAGCTGTAGAAGAATGAACTAGTACATGCAGCTAGCGAGCATCAAGGTTCAGATCAGAGTCTGCATGAAGGATCAATCAAGACTCAAGATCAAGTTTCAAAGACGTATAGATAGGAATCTTGTAACTCATAGCTGATAGGCTTGTTTAGCTTCATTTTCATTTTTGACTTTGGTGTAATAAGGAGTTCAGCAAGCAGCAACAACAGCAACAGTAGCAACAATAGTGAAATCACAGTTTCTCCGGTAGTCCCAGCTACCAAAACATCCAGAACTACACTGACTTGATTCCTTTATAGCTAAGGATATGTAGGCAACCTCTGAAGCAAGGTTCGGTCAAACTTTTTCGAAATGCTTCCCATGGAGTGTCAAACGGGCAAAACATGCTCGTAATTGCTCACTTTATCTTTGCCCAAAAACTCTTCATGTTCTCGAGCAAAGAGGGGAAGCTGTGAGCATGTAATTTTTGCCCTGCAAAAATATTGCTTCAAAATCTACAAAAAATAACTTTTCTTAATGATTTTGATTTTTGTAGCCTCTTAGAAATTTCATTGTCTGCATTTAGGTGCATTTTTGTGCATATTTAGTATTTCAAAATCATGGAAAATACCACAAAAAATATCAAACTCTTCATTGCATAGCACTTTAAATTTTACTTGCATTTTTAGGATTTAATCACATACAAATGGCTTAATTGATAAATGAAAATCACAAAAAATATACATTATCTTTAATCAATTAGTTTAATTAATTAATTTTAAGTGCTAATTAGGTCTTTATTGCAAAATAAATGCAATTAAAAGCAAAGTGGACATTTCCGCAAAACTAAGAAAGGGAAATGAGGAGGCTGGTTTTGCAAACCAGGCTAAGAGCTTATTCATTTAAGAGCCTAAGTCGCCAACATAGTTTAGCCCATAACTCTGGTCGCGACCGTCCAGCCCATTCCCTATTCCCAGTTCGGTCCATCAGTCACCAAAACAACACCATTTTGGTCACGCTTGATCTCAGCCATTGATCGCTCTTCGATCCAACGGCCTGGAACTCGTCTCTCACTCCCCTATAAAACTGTCCTAAATCCGGTCTCTCCCCCTCGATCAAACCCTAGAGACGCCCTTCGTCTCTCTCTTTCCCTCGATCTCACAAGCCGCCGCCGAGAATCGCCTCATGGGGGCGGCCCACCTCCAAACCACCCCAAAACACTACCCTATGGCCTCCTTCGTCTCCTTATTCCTAATCCCTAAACCATTCTCTATAAAAGCTCCTACAACTTCATGGATTTTAAATCTCAGAATGTCACGACCCCAGATTTCCCACCCTCGGGAGTCGTGATGGCGCCTACTAGTGAAAGCTAGGCCAGCCAATAGTTTACTTCGTTTACTACATTATCATTCATAATCAATCCATTCATGAATATACAAACATAATTTAATAACAAAGTGCAGAAAATACTTTAAATAGTCCCTCTTTTAAACAAACTACCCAAGACCTGGTATCACAGTTTCACAGACTGTCTAAGAGTACT
Organism: Nicotiana obtusifolia; assembly: GCA_002018475.1. Lineage (NCBI taxonomy): Eukaryota > Viridiplantae > Streptophyta > Magnoliopsida > Solanales > Solanaceae > Nicotiana > Nicotiana obtusifolia. The sequence goes on from MCJB01052019.1 coordinate 90,282, forward strand.
ACACACAAGGTCTTGAAAGAAATAACAAAAGTACTGTTTCCGAACTACATGGAAGAAACAGTTAAAAGAAATAGACAGAGGACGCCAAGATCTGCGAACGTCTGCAGTACTACCTTGGGTCGCCTGAAAAGTCACACAAAAGCTGGAAGTCCTTTTACTGTCCGACACCTGCGGCGCCGGTATCTGCACAAAAGAGTGCAGAGTGTAGTATCAGCACAACCGACCCCATGTGCTGGTAAGTGTCTGGCCTAACCTCGGCGAGGTAGTGACGAGGCTAGGACCAGACTCAAGATAAACCTGTTAGACATAGGCATATATACATCTACGACAGATAACAAAAGTACATCAACAAAATAAACAGAGAAAGGAAAATATACATCGCCATAACAAATTAATGAAAACAAACAGACCAACAACTTTCAAGGAGGAACATTGCCATTTGGCCTTTAACACAATAATATGAAACATAAGCCATCCTTTCCTCCAGTAACCTCTTGTTGCAGGCGTGCAACCCGGTCCCACTTACAGTAACCTCTTGTGGCAGGCGTGCCACCTGCTCCCACATACATCACATCCCGTGGCAGGCGTGCCACCCGCTCCCACTTACATCACATCCCGTGGCAGGCGTGCCACCCGCTCCCACTTACAATATCTTGTGGTAGGCGTACCACCCGCTCCCACTTTCACAATATCACGTGGCAGGCGTGCCACCCGCTCCCACTTACACAATATCTCGTGGCAGGCGTGCCACCTGCTCCCACTTACATAATATCTTGTGGCAGGCGTGCCACCCACTCCCACTTACATCATCACAGCAATCACAACCAATTTCCAACAAGAGAACAATGCATCACATCAAAATTCCAATTAGGGAAATAACAACATCAACAACCATCCTGGCCAGGGGAAATCAGCTATAACCAAACCATACTCGACTCCTATTTAATTAAATTAATGTTAATAATTCATTACTGTCTATGTTTATCAATTAACCTCCCAACCCGATTATCTTTTTGTTAAACCTAGACACGACGCTACTATTATGACACCGGACCCCATTTTAAACTCCTATGAACTCCTAAGACGCTACCCATGACTTAGACACGAAAACTCTAGTTGTCCCTTAACAATTTCTTATTTCACTAGTTCATTTAACACTCTAAATTATGATGAAAAGGAGAACATAACCCATAATCAATAGGGACAATTACAATGCTCAATTCATGTGGTAGGCGTACCACCCGCCCTCATTTCATAACGTCTCGTGGCAGGCGTGCCACCCGCTCCCACTTATATGACAATAATATCACGGATAACATCCGGCGATTAGAACCATAATTGTTCTTGCATCTCAGCAATATCACAATTAACTTTCAACAATTATAATTTTAATGTACAATAATTATCAATATACGACCCACGGTCATGCTTGACAACAATGTATAGGTACTCGTCAACATACCTATACGTTGTTCTCAACGAGAAACAATTTAGCACGTAGCACATAATTTCTAATTCCTCAAGCTAAGGCTAGAACGGACACTTACCTCGCTTGGAAATTGAATTCAAGGTTCCGACAAACCTTTGCCTTGAAACCTTGCGTCCGAAGGCTCCAAATCTAATCATAAA
>MCJB01052019.1:93177-196920 GCA_002018475.1 Nicotiana obtusifolia
CATGATCTAAGAGGGATTTAGGGTAGAGAACACTTACCCCGATGTTTCTCTTGAGACTCCCTCTCTATTCGTTCAGAAATTCGCTTCGATTCTCGTCTTAAGGCCCCAAGTAAGTCTAAGGTGACACAACCCCTTCCTTTACAAGATTATCCATGAAGATCTTCTTTGAATGTGGTTTTGGGGTTGATTTATGGTGATTCTTTGGTGTTTGAAGATGTTTTCTCTCGTGGGTATCGAATTGGATCTTGTTGGGCAAAATGAACATTGAGTTCTACTTAAAAGCATCAGAAAATCGGGTTAAAACGCCTTCTTCAGGTCAAAAATGCGATCTGATTTGCCAAAAATGCGGACCGCATTTTCCTTTTGCGGTTCGCATTTTGGTCGCATTTTTCCCCCGAGTTTCTGCCTCACTCTGCGACCAAAATGCGGTTCGCATGTCGATTCTGCGATCGCAGAATCGACATGTCGGCAGCATTTTTTCCTCGTCGCGAAAATAGGCATAACTTCCTCATACAACGTCCGAATTGGACGATTCTTTTTGCTATGGCTCCGAAATTTGGAAAAGGATCTAATGCTTCAAACAAAACTGAGTTTGGAGTTCATTTTCATAATTTTATACTAATTATTCTTGAAGGTACGATGTTGACGCCTTCTTGAAAAGCCAAAACTAAGCCCCGTCAACCACTCAAAATCCATCCAAGATCCTCGGGACTCTAACCAAACATGAACACATATCCTATAACCTTACTAAAACTTGTTCCAACCATCGGAACGCTAAAATCAACATCGTAATATCAAGTTCGCATAGGATTCAAGTCTAAGGATTCCAAAAATTTCTAAATCGTTCTTTTGATCCGAACCTGACCAAACCACGTCCGAATGACCTGAAATTTTGCACACAAGTCTTAAATCACATATTGAAGCTACAGCAACTTTCGGAATTCCATTCCGACTTTCAGATCAAAATTTCGCCTATCAACCGGAAATCGCCAAAATTCGAACTTCACCAATTCAAGCCTAGTTCTATTCGGGGTCTCCAAAACACATTCTGTTCACTCTCCTAAGTCATAAATCCTCTCCCGAAACTAACCAAATCATCGGAATTCACATCCGAACCTTCTAACTCATAAGTCAACCTACGGTTGACTTTTACGACTTGAGCTTTCTTGAACGAGACCAAGTGTCTCATTTCTTACCGCATCACTCCGAGTGCAACTTACTCAACTTGATTTCACATAATATAAATAACGAAATAAAACGGGGCATAAAATGGGTCATCACAAATACAACTTGAAACGACCCTATTGTAGTCCCACAAGTTCACCAGCTCAAACCTTATTTTTCAGATTACTAAAACACGTTTCCGACTTGTCTTTTCTTTCAAATAGATAAATTAAACACATGTCAACTAACGATCAACCTTTTTAACTTAAGCTTCCAACTTTGAGACTAAGTGTCCGAACTCGTTCCGAAATATCCGCAGAACAAAAACAATTACCCCGGCAAGTCACATAGCAACTAATAAGCATAAAATGAGCAGTAAATGGGGGAACGTGGTTACAACACTCAAAACGACCGGTCGGGTCGTTACATATATAAATTGTACTAATTTTAATTTTAGCTTATAGTGGACTTTCAATTGAGCTATAATTGTGTCCATGAATAAAATAACTAAATATCAAGATAATCTTGTAGTTTACGCTTTCTTCCCGTTCATACTAAATTACTTGTTTCATCTTCTTTTGATATCTTACTTTCGTGTATTATGGAATATTATTATATTGAAAATATATTAATTTTAGTTATTTACCTATAGAAATATAAGTTAAAATATAATTACTGTTATAACAATCCGACCGATCGTTTTGTGTAATTACCCCTCATTCCCCTTTTTATGCCTCACACATGTGTCTTTATGGTTTTATGACTTACGAGGTTGGTTAGTTTCATACCGGGAAGCTTTCGGGTTGATTTGGACCCTTTGATTCTTGACTTAGAAACCTAAATTAGAAATGTTAACCAAACTTTGACTTTTGTGAAAACGACCCTGGAACGGTGTTTTGATGGCTCTGATAGCTTTATATAGTGATTTCGCTTTGACCGTACGTTGACTTTTAGCTATCTGCAAAATTTGAATAACTTGGATTTGATTTGATAGGATTTAGACGTTTGATTGTAGTTGTTGAGATTCTTGAACATTACTATGAAATTTATGAGTTTTAGCGCTTGATTCGTAGTTTTAGACGTTATTTTTGTATTTTGATCACGCTACTGAGTTCGTATGACATTTTTGGACTTGTGTGGATGTTTTATTTGGAGTCCCGAGGACTCAGATGAGTTTCAGACATGTTCCGGAGTGCTTTGGACTGAAGTTGCAGAATCTGATGTGCTGATGCTTCAGGTATCGCATTTGGGGAACACCAAGTTCGCAATTTCAAGCTTAGCAAGGAGGCTTAGGTATCACAATTGCGATACCAGGCTTGCAACAGCGAAGTGGTCTAACACTTTCGGTAATTTGCATTTGCGACTAAATTGTTACTTTTCTGAAGGGGGCAGGTTTTGTCTTCGCGAACCCATAGATCGCAATTACGAGGTCCTAGTAGGATGGCCAATGGCCGCATTTGCTATGTATTCTTCGCAATTGCGAACCCATGTCGCAATTGAGACATCAGCAGCTGATCCAGAGGGCTAGAAGTCGGGATTTCATCTCACATTCTCTCATTTTAGAACGCTAGACTCGGTAGGAGGCAATTTTGAGAGGGAATTTTCATCTAAAAACTTTGGGTAAGTGTTTCTAACCTTATTCCAATCATATTCTATCAATATGTCTTAGATTTTAACATCAAAATCATGTGAATCAAAGTTAAAAATTGTGAAACTTTGTCAAGTTTTTGAAAAAGAAGAATTTGAGTTTGAGAGTCGATTTGGAGTCGGATTTTAAAACTATTCACATATATGAACTTTTAGGATCATGGGTATTTGGACTCTACCATTGAACACGAGTTTTGATCGAGCGAGCCCCGGGTTGACTTTAGTTGACTGTTTGAGAAAAGTGTAAAGATCATACCTCTATCTATTGTAATTGATTTGCCTCACATTATTTGATAATATTAAGTCAATTTTGGTTAAATTTAAGCCATGTGGAGGTGAATTTTTTTGGAAAAACTATTTCCGAGAGTTAAATTGGCCTAGTTGAGGTAAGTATCTTGCTTAACTTTTGGTGTGGAATTACCCCTTGGGATTTGGGATTGATTGTGTCCTTTGTGTGATGTGAACGCCATATATGCAAGGTGACGAGTGGGTACACGGGCTGTACGTGGTATTTGACCAGTTTAGGCAACTTAGACTCTTTCTATGCTTTAATTGAATTGTCATATCATGTTACAAATTCTCAAAGTCAATCTATTCTTATTTGTGTGTAGTCTATCCTTACATGCCTTAAATGAGTTGTTTAACACTTGTTCTACATCCAACTTGATAAATTTCTCTCATGCTTTAGTTGAGCTTGTCGCCTTTTATTGTTACATGTTATCTCTTTCATTGTTGATTATCATTATTTGAAGTCATTGTACGTGTTATCTCTTTTATTGTTGATCATCATTATTTGAAGTCATTGTACAAGTTATCTCTATCATTGCTACTATTCTTATTTGAAGTCATGTTATCTCTTCCATTGTGAGTTATGTGTATTTAGTTCGTGGTTACACATTATTTTTCTTATTCTTGAATTATTGGTGTTGAAGTTTTAAAAGCCGTATCACTTTGAGGCAAAGTTGTCAATTTGTTGAGATATCTTTCTTGTTGAGAGTTTTACATTTATTGTTATTGTTGATATTCTTGTACACGTTGTGGTGGAGCCATGGGCTATTGTTGTGGAAACATTGATATTGTTCATTGTTAGCAAGATGTGATATATGGGTACTTGTGGTGCGAGTTGTTATTGTGATGTGATATTGACGTGCATACGGCAGTATAAGGCTAGGGGTTAATGTGCATGCGACAACATAAGGTGGGACTTATGTGCGTGTTGCTTGTAGGGGAACTACGTGAAGCCACGCGGCATCATAAGGAGGGACAAAGTGCATGTAGTTATTTCGGGCCAAAATATTTCAAAACTATTTAAATGTATGGCTCACGCAACCGTATAAGTAAAGATCGTGATTGAGATTGTGAATTGTGAATACGAGGCGCTACCTCGGTTGTAATTCTTATTGTACATGAGGAAATACCTCGTTGTGATTTTTGTTGTTTATCTCATGTTACAAAGAGTTTTAGTGGGAACACATCATATTGTTTTGTTCTTTCTTGTTCTATCAGTTATTGTCCGTATATCATCATTGTGGTTCTCTTTAATTGACTTCTTTATGATTTTTCCATGCTTACAATTTTGGTATTAGTTCATGCTATTCACTTGTTTCATATCAGTTATTTCTCTGCCTTCCATTATTTATCCTTATTATGTTTTCATACTGTTTATTTATATCGTAGTAGGTGTGTTGACTTGGCCTCGTCACTACTCTACCGAGGTTAAGCTTGATACTTACAGGGTACCATTGTGGAGTACTCATACTATGCTTCTGCATATCTTTTTGTGCAGATCCAAGTACGTCTGCTAATGCCAGACGATAGTGATCGATTGTTAGCTGTTATCGGGAGACTTCAAGGTGGCGTCCGCAGGTCTCGGAGTCACCTTTCTTTATCTTTCCTTCCTGATGTATTTTCATTAAGATAGTGATGTAGTAGACATTCTAGTATTATTCTGTAGAGCTTATGACTCAGTTCCACCTGTTTTGGGACGTGTATTGTTGAGATTCTATTAACTGTCAGGCTTACCTAGTTTTATAGACTAGGTATCATCACGATATCCTACGGAGGAAAATTGGGTTTGTGACAAGTAGGTATCAGAGCTATAGGTTCATAGGTGTTACGAATCATAAGCAGGTTTAGAAGAGACTTGCGAACCAGTATTGAGACGTCTACTTATCTTCGAGAGGCTACGGAACTGTTAGGAAAACTTCACTTTTTTGATTCCTTGTTGTGCGAATTGGTTGACTTCGAAAACTAAATCTTTGACCTTTTATATTCTCACAAATGGTGAGGACATGCACTGTTGGATCCGACGATCAGACACCCGCGCCCCTTGCTAGAGACACAAAAGGCTAGGGTTGGGGCAGAGGCCGTGGAAGGGCATGTGGTACCAGTAACTCAGTTAGGGGGCAGGCACCCGAGGTGCCTTTTTCCACCCCTGCACTTCAGGAGACCCTCGCACAGTTCTTGAGCATGTTCAGTACCTTAGCTCAAGCAGGGTTGATTCTACTTACACTGGCCACAACCTATGCTGGGGGAGGAGCTCAGACTCCCTCGGCCAGTACCCCAGAGCAGCAGGTCCATCTTGATCAGGTCCTAGAGGTTAGTTTAGTACAAGATGTTATTCCAGTTCAGCTCGTGGTTAGGGCAGCATCATTTGAGGAGGAGTAGCTTAGACTTGAGATCTTCAAGAACTATCACCCTCTAACATTCAGTGGTATTGCTTCAGAGGATGCATATGGTTTTCTAGAAGAGTGCTACCGTATTCTCCGCACCATAGGTATTGTGGAGATGGGTGGGGTTGCTTTTATTACATTCCAGTTGTTAAGAGCAACGTATCAGTAGTGGGGGATTTACTAGGAGGGTAGCCCAGCCGATGCAGCTTCAATTACATGGAATCGGTTTTTAGAGTTTTCTTGAGAGAGTTTGTTCCTCAGACCCTTAGGGATGCATGAGGCGCAGAGTTTGAGAAGCTACGACAGGGTACTATGACATTGTCGGAGTATACTGTCCGATTCAGTGATTTGTCCAAATATGCACCTACTTTGGTCTATACAGTCAAAGAGCGAGTTCGTCAATTTATCGAGAGGATCAACTATGGTATTAGATCCAGCATGGCTTGAGAGTTAGAGACAGATACCCCATGTCAGCAAATGGTAGAGATTGCACAGAGGTTATAGGGTATGCAGCACCGTGAGAAAGAAGACAGGGAAGCCAAGTGGCCTCGAGGTACTGGAGGATTTAGTGGTGGCCACGCTGCAGCTACAGCCCTTCATGGTAGAGGCTATATGAGCCGTCCACTTCTCTAATTATTCCAGCATCTAGTCGTGCTTCAGTTATATTGAGGTCTCAGGTTGCACACTTTGCATAGCCACTTTCTAGTGCACCTCCTGCATGGGGTGGCTTCAGCGGTCAGTCCAGTCGACCAGGCCCGAGCCACTCCCAGCAACCACGCCCACTGAGAGCTTACTTTGAGTGTGGTGATACCCACCATATATTTAGAGACTGCCCTAGAATCAGGAGGGGTGCACCTCCACAGGCTACTCAGGCTCCATAGATTCAGTTCGGTCCATAGACTTCTCAGGCCATTATTGCTACTCTAGTTATCGCCCCACTCGCACAGCCAGCTAGCGGTAGGGGATTGGTGGGTAGAGGTCGCCCTAGAGAGGGAGGCCAGGCCAGATTCTATGTTTTTCGGTGCAGGACGAAGGTAGTTGCTTCAAACACAGTCATTATAGGTCTGGTTCTAGTTTGCCATAGAGATGCATCAGTCTTATTTGGTCCGAGATCCACCTATTCATATGTGTCTTCTTACTTTGTTTTGCATTTGGATATATCTAGTGATTCTTTGAGTTCTCATGTTTATATGTCCGCACTTGTGGGAGATTCTATTATTGTTGAACATGTGTATCACGCGTGTTTAGTTGTTATTGGTGGTTTTGAGACCAGAGTTGATCTATTGTTGCTTAGTGTGGTAGACATTAATGTTATCTTGGGCATGGACTTCTTGTCTCCCTATCGTGCTATTCTGGATTGTCACGCCAAGATTGAACATTGGCTATGCTAGGTTTGCAATAGTTCGAGTGAAGGGGTGCATTAGATTATGTTCCTAGCAGCGTTATGTCATTTCTTAAGGCCCAACGGATGGTTGAGAAAGGGTGTGATACTTATCTAGCCTTTATGAGAGTGTCAATGCTGATACTCCTACCATTGAGTCAGCTCCAGTTGTGAGAGACTTTCCAGATGTATTTCCAGCGATCTTCCGAGCATGCCGCCTGATAGGGATATCAATTTTGGTATTGACTTATTGCAGGGCACTCAGCCCATTACTATCCCACATATTGTATGGGCCCAACAGAGTTGAAGGAGTTAAAGGAGCAATTGCAAGAGTTTCTTGATAAGGGTTTCATTCGTCCTAGTATGCTGCCTTGGGGTGCTCTTGTCTTGTTTGTAAAGACGAAGGATGGTTCTATACATATGTGTATTGATTATCGTCAGTTAAACAAGGTTACAATGAAGAACATGTATCCATTGCCGTGCATTTGTGACTTATTTGATCATCTAAGTGTGCAGAGTGTTCTAAAAGTATGATTTGTAGTCAGGTTATCATCAGCTAAAGATTCGGGATCCGGATATTTTGAAGACTGCTTTAGGACTTGATAAGGTCAGTATGAGTTCCTTGTGATGTCATTTGGGCTGACAAATGCCCCGACAACATTTATGTGCTTGATGAACAGTGTATTCCAACCATATCTTGATTCATTCGTCATTGTGTTTATTGACGACATCTTGGTGTACTCCTGCAGCCGGGAAGATCATGAGCAGCACTTGAGGATCATGCTCCAGACCTTGAGAGAGAAGAAGTTGTATGCAAAATTCTCAAAGTGTGAATTCTGTCTTGATTTGGTGGCGTTTTTGGATCATATGTTGTCGAGTAAGGGGGTCAAGTCAGATCCAAAGAAGATTGAAGCAGTACGGAGTTGGCCCAGAGCGCCTTCCGTTAATGAGATTCAAAGTTTCCTTGGTTTGGCCGGGTATTATTACAGTTTCATAAGGGGTTTCTCATCTATTGCTGCACCTATTACCAGATTGACCCAGAATGGTGCTCCTTTCACATTGTCCGAGGCGTGTGAAGAGAGCTTTCAAAAGCTCAAGAATGCTTTAACTATAGCACTCGTGTTGGTGTTGCCTACGGGTTCGGGATCTCGTACTGTGTATTGTCATGCGTCACATCCTGGCCTTGGCGCGATGTTGATGCAAGACGGTAGGGTGGTTGCCTACATGTCTCAACGGTTGAAGACTCATGAGAAGAATTATCCAGTCCATGACTTGGAATTGGCAGCTATTGTTCATGCATTGAATATCTTGTGGCATTATTTATATGGTGTGACTTGTGAGGTCTTTACCAACCACCAGAGTCTACAACACCTGTTCAAATAGAAGGATCTTAACTTTCGGCAGTGGAGATGGCTAGAGTTGCTTAAAGACTATGATTTCACAATTCTATGTCATCATAGGAAGGCCAATGTGGTGGCTGTTGCCTTGAGTCGAAAGGCAGAGAGTTTGGGCAGTTTAGCATATCTACCGACAGCGAAGAGCCCATTAGCATTATATGTTTAGTCCTTGGGCAAAATGTTTTTCAGATAGGATGTTTTGTAGCCTAGTCCCGCTCTTGCTTGCATGGTTTCTCGGTCTTATTTATATGATCGCATCAGAGAGCGTCAGTATGGCGACATCCATTTGCTTGTCCGTAAGGACACTGTTCAACATGGCAATGCCAAGGAGGTTTTTATCGGAGATGATGGTGTGTTACGGAGGTAGGGCCGATTATGTGTGCCTAATGTGGATGGGTAGTGTGAGTTGACTCTTTAGGAGGCCCATAGTTCGTGGTACTCCATTCATCCGGGTGCCGCTAAGATGTATAAGGATTTGGGGTAGCACTATTGGTGGAGGAGAATGAAGAAAGACATAGTGGAGTGTGTAGCTTGGTGCCAAAATTGCTAGGCGGTGAAGTATAAGCATCAGAGGCCAGGCGGTTTGCTTCAGAGACTTGAGATTCCCGAGTGGAAATGGGAGCATGTTACTATAGACTTTGTTGTTGGGCTCCCATGGACTCAGAAGAAATTTGATGCAATATGGATGATGTGGACATGTTGACCAAGTCGGCTCGTTTTATTCCGGTAGTGACTACCTATTCTTTAGAGCAGCTGGTTTAGATATATATTTGCGAGATTATCCGACTTCATGGCATGTAGTAAGTATCATCACTGACCACGATACGTAGTTCACATTGCGTTTTTTGAGAGCTGCACAACATGAGCTAGGTACACAGGTTGAGTTGAGTACAACAGTACACCCACATATGGACGGACAGTCCGAGCGCACCATTCAGATATTGGAGAATATGCTTCGTGCTTGTGTTATGGATTTCAAGGGTTCTTGGGACTAGTTCTTGCTGCTTGCGGAGTTTGCCAAAACAACAACTACCAATAGAGTATTCAGATGGCTCCTTATGAGGCTTTATAAGGGAGACAGTGTCGTTCTCCAGTTGGTTGGTTTGAGCTGGGAGAGGCTAAGTTATTAGGCACAGATTTGGTTCGAGATGACTTGGAGAAGGTCAAGTTGATCCAGGGTTGGCTTCGTACAACTCAATTTAGACAAGAAGAGTTATGCGGATCGAAAAGTTCGTGAAGTTGCATACAAGTTTGGAGAGCGAGTCTTGCTCTGGGTTTCACCCAGGAAGTGTGTGATGGGGTTCGGGAAGAAGGGCAAGTTAAGCCCAAGTCTATCGAACCTTTTGAGATCCTTGAGAAGATTAGTGAGGTGGCCTACAATCTTGCGTTGCCACCTAGTGTATCTGCGGTTCATCTGGTGTTCCATATTTCTATGCTCCAGAAGTATTATGGTGATCCGTCTCATGTTCAGACTTCTACACAATTCAATAGGATGAGGATTTGCCTTATATTGAGGAGCCGGTGGCTATCTTGAACAGACAGGTGCGGAAGTTGAGACTAAAGAACATTGCTCATGTGAAGGTTCAATGGAGGGGTCATTTGGTCGAGGAGGTGACCTGGGAGACCGAGCACAACATGCAGAGTCATTATCCTAATCTATTCATCACTTCAAGTATGTCCTTATGCACATTCGAAAATGAACATTTGTTTTAAGAGGGGGAGAACGTAATGATCCGTCTGGTCGTTTTGTGTAATTGCGCCCTGTTATCCCTTTTTATGCTTCATACATATGTGTGAGTGATTTTATGACTTGTGAGGTCGGTGAGTTTCGTTTCGGGAAGCCTTCAGGGATTTGGACCCTTTGATTCTTGACATAGAAGCTAAGTTAGAAATATTGACCAAACTTTGACTTTATTGAAAACGACCCTAGAACGGCCTTTTGATGACTCCGATAGCTTTGTATCGTGATTTCAAACTTGGTCGTATGCCCGAAATTGATTTCGGAAATCCATAGGTTCATTTGTCTTGTTTTCTCAAAATTTGGCAATTTGAAGTTAAAGTTTGACCGTAGATTGACTTTTAGCTATTGAGTTTGAAATTTGATTTTGGGACTTGGAATAGGTCCGCTATGCTATTTAGAACTTGTCTGCAAAATTTGGTATCATTTGGAGTTGATTTGTTAGGATTCAGACATGTTCCAGAGTGTTTTGGACTAAAATTGCAGAATCTGGTGTGCTGATGCTTCAGGTATTGCACATACAAACACCGGGTTTTCAATTGCGAGCATAGTATGGGTGCCTCAGGTATCACAATTAGGTTCGCAATTGCGAAGTGGTCTAGGACTTTGGGTAGTTCGTATTTGCGACTAAATTACCGCTTTTGCGAATGAGGCAGGGTTCGCATTTACGAACCCATTGATAGCAATTATGAGGTCCCATTTGGAATGTCAGTGGCCGCATTTGCGATGTATTCACGCAATTGCTAACCCATATCGCAATTGCGACATCAGCAGCTTATCTAAAGGGCTAGAAGTCAAGATTTCGTCTCACATTCTCTCATTTAGAACCCCTAGACTCGGTAGGAGGCGATTTGGGGAGGGGATTTTCATCTATAAACTTTTGGTAAGTTATTCTAATCTGATTCCAATCATATTCCATCAATATATCGTAGATTTTAGCATCAAAACCATGTGAATCCAAGTGAAAATTTGTGAAATTTTGTCATGTTTTTGCAAATAAGATGTTGAGTTTTGAGAGTCGATTTGAACTCGGATTTTAAAATCAATCACATATATGTACTCGTGGGGTCATGTGTAGTCGGAATCTATCATTGGACCAGGGTGTTGACCGGGCGGGCTCTGGGTTGACTTTTGTTAACTTTTTGAGAAAAGTGTAAAGATCATAGCTTTATCTATTGTAATTAATTTTCCTTTCATCGTTCGATGATATTAAGTCGATTTTAGTCAGACTTAAGTGCGTATTGCTTGTAGGGGAACTCCGCGAAACCAAAAGGCGTCATAAGTTGGGCTAAAGTGCATGTAGCTATTATGGGAAAATATATTTTCAAAACTATTTAAATGGAAGGCTCACGCCGCGGTAAAAAGAATGATTGTAATTGATATTTTGAATTGTGAATACGAGGCGGTACCTCGGTTGTGATTCTTGATATATATATGAGGCGGCACCTCGGTTGTAATTCTTACTGTACACGAGGCAGTACCTCGTTGTGATTTTAGTTGTTTATCTCATGTTGCAAATCGTTTTAGTTTGAACACTTCTTGTTATTTTGCTCTTTCTTGTTCTATCAATTATTGTTCGTATATGATCATTGTGGTTCTCTTTAATTGACTTCTTTATGTTTTTTCCATGCTTACACTTCCGTATTAGTTGATGCTATTCACTTGTTTCGTATCAGTTATTTCTCCGCCTTCCTTTATTTATCCTTATTATGTTTTCATACTGTTTATTTATATCCTAGTAGGTGTCTTGACCTGGCCTTGTCACTACTCTCCCAAGGTTAGGCTTGATATTTGCTAGGTATTGTAGTGGTGTACTCATACTAGGCTTCTGCACATCTTTTTGTGCAGATCCAAGTACGTCTACTCGTTCCCTAGTCACCTTCCCTTTTCTTTACTTCCTATTGTATTTTCATTCGGACAGTGATTGTAGCAGATATTCTAGTATTACTCTATAAAAATTTTGACTTAGTTCCACCGGTTTTGGGAAGTATATTGCTGAGATTCTATTTCGGGAGATTATACGAGTTTATTTGTCCTGCTTTAGTATTCCTGTTAATTATTTCTATCAAATTAATATAAATTGTTAGATTCGGCTAGTTTTAAAGACTAAGTGCCATCACGACATCCTGCGGAGGAGAATTAGGGTCGTGACAACCGTAGTCTATAGAAAGTAACATGTGAATGTTTTAATAACCTATTTTCTTTAAGGCGTGAAATACCAACGACAGCATAGAGTAGAAAGAATCGGATTGGATTTAATATGGATTTTGTTTTTCATTTACTTCGTGCTTTTATTTTTCCCTTTTCTAGGATTGTCATTATCCTAATAAAGAATAAGAGCACAAGTTTATATAAGAGTTTTATGTAGAAATACGTAATAAATAAGAATTGATACGAGCATATGATAAATAATTTATATTGAGTACATATATTCGAATAAATTATAATAGATATAAATACCTTTCGATCAGCAAATTTGGCGGCATTCTCTTGAGGATTATGTGTTTCATGTGATTTATTTTCTTTGCCCATTTTTGAGTTGACCAATTTGTACACTCTTCCTTTATTAAATAAACCAAATATTAACGGAAAGGTAATTGATAGTGTACTAGCGTAGCGTCTTAAGAAATTTTATCGTCTGTGGTAACTTTGAAATTCCTGGGTGCGAAAACATATTAAAGCCGTAATTTTTTTTTCCTCAACACACCTCTTGATATAACTTGCTTGATTATATATGCATTCTTTGGATGATACAAATTTTATGACTTCCATTTGTCGGTGAACTATCCTGGTAAACTATAAAATATTTTTTGTTACCCGAAAAATAGTACAGTTACATTTATAACGTGATTTATAGACAAACGAATTAATTTGATCCGAAAATAATAAAGAAATAAGAAAAAAAAAGGATTAGTGAATAAAATTAAAGAAAATAGTAAGCCTGATTGCGAACTAGGTCTTTCTTAGGGCAAAAGCAGAAGCAATGATAAAGACATGACAAATTCTTTAGATTGAGCGTAAAGCAGTATGCTATAGCTTTTGTGTGCAGAATATTTTTATGTCCCTATAAGAGTTGCCAATATGATATTTATAGCTATTCCTAGGGAGACAAGATCCTAAAATCAAGCTCATCTTGAATGAAAATAAAAACGCCATTGATGGGTGCAGATATTCTCTGTAACGACTAATCATGAAATGCTATCCAAGGTGAAGCCTTTGAATCTTTACCATTGTTTATGCCCCCTTTGGGATCCATCCTGTACCGGTTACGCACTTCGTGACCGGTGCCGATTATATACCGACAAAACTTTTATCTATTCTCGGTTTTAAGTATCACCTCGCTATTTAGCCACTTGTTATCAGCCGATTTCACCTCATAAAAATATCTCCCTACTTTCTGGTGATGCAACTCAGTGTTAGCGGGAAGTAGATGAGTATTTCCTTCTTGGCGGGAAAGTTCTTGAACGCTCTCTGACATTTAAAGGGTTGCACGTCTTCTCGCATTTAAGGCTCCGAACACGTGTTGCCCCGTGATTCAGCAAGTATTTTCACCAGGTTTCGAGGTATTCATGACCATAATTTTTGCCGTCAATATCTACTTCACTATTCATTATTTTTACATCTTCACTTTTACTACTCTCACAATCTTTCTCTTTCTCTTAATTTCCTTAGAACTTTTTTACAACAATCAACTTTCATAGTAAAAACATCTTTACTGATTCTTTACCAACATGTCTTCTTACACTGCTTCCTATGCAAATACTGGTCATCTCTTTGGTGGAGGCCCGAAGAAAAACAAAGCCAAAGAGGTTGACATTGAGTACGAATCTCCAACTATTAACACCGTCATACCAGTCCATCTTAGCACCGCATCCGATCATCAAGAACAAACCACATCTGCACACTCTCAAAGCCGCCTTTTGGCCAGTTCGCAAGTACCCCTCCTCCATTCGTCCTTCTAGTATCTCTATTGTGAAGGAGGACTGCAACTGCCCCAATGTCAAAATCCTCGCCCTACATATGGTAGAGCGAGTTACCTACTATAGAGAGGGTTTTATGTTTGTCTATACATATCCCTTTCCTTTGGGTCTCTTCTCCTTCGGGTCGAGTGAAAGAGTTGACTCAATAATTTTGAATTTTGCCACCGTTACAAGATTTCCTTAGCACGAGTAGGCCCATTCATATCCGGACGATGGCCTGCCTTCCTTAATTATGCACTGAGACCAGAAAAACCCTAACTCTGACACATATAAAGAACTTTTACTCTCCTAAGATTTTCCATAGGGGAGTGTTAAACTTTAGCAAGAGTGGTCACCACGCCCTTCTCACTAGTGTAGATGATGACAACGACCATGGATGGACGGAACAGTTCGTCATTATTTCTACTAGGGACATCATCCCGACCACAACTCCATCTTTCCCCGAGTCGGATTCCTGTAAGTCTTCGGATATTTGTTTCCTTTCTTCGTAGAAAGATAATCTCTCGTTTTTCTGATTTTCTATTTTTTGGATTCCTTTGTTTCAGCTACCTGCTGGGACCACCACGGGTTCACAATCTGGACTGATGGGTTTAGAAAATTCTGGATATTACAACTCTGAAATCCCGTCAGTAGAAAGAAATGGCTCCAAAGTACGTGTGGAGAGCTAAGAACCACGGTGTGTAAAATTCCTCTATTAAGAGAAATTTTTCTTAATCATCTTTTTACTTGCATAGGGCTCCCGAGGGGTTCCGGCATCTACCTTGATGTCGACGCCCTAGATGACCCCGAGGAGGTCAGGAGAGTGTTGCATAATGCCCTTGACAGAAAAATAGCTCGAGGATCTGCCCGAGACTCCGGTAAGGGTACCTCCTCTCAGAGTACCCAGTCCAAGAACAAGAAACTGAATAGGAGGTGTTCTTCCTCGCCTATGACTCAAGAGAAAAGAATAATAGAAACACCAACCGAGCCGGCCATAGTGGTCCTCAATGACGAAGGGGAAGCAAGTGATGAAGAGGCTTCCCTTTAGAGGAGAAAATGATCTTCATCGGCTTAACCGGATGCTCAGCGGGGGGAGGTTCAAAACCCACCAGCAGAGCAAGCTAAGGCGCTCTGGGGTGAAATGGATCTAGTTGAGAATGCTGATTCTCGCTTCCCGGCCCCTATCGTTTTTTCCGATCCAAGGAGTACGAACTCTGAGCTTCTTCTGCCCTTAACCATTGAGTAAGCAACAATCCACATTCATTATGCCACAGCTGCTTCTACTCCTTCTACACCGATAGTTCTATATCCACCGACACCAGCTGCTCCTTCGCCACCTGTACCAACTGCATCTCCTCCACCGGCATCAGCTGAATAAGAAGGGGATGCTTATCCTCCCCGGGCTCCTGCCCATGGGAACTTGGGGATATGGACTTGGTTCCGAGCGAGATCAACTGTTGTGTGCCTCAAGGTGCTGGACGCAAATGTTGCACGGATGGACGAGCTTCATTCTCGGTTACAACAAACGGAGTAAGATAAAATGGCCCACAGCCAAGAAGATACATAATTGCACGAATACCTCAGAGAGGCCAAGGCTAAGTGGGTCAAAATTCAGAATGTTGTAACTGCCGCTGCCGAACGCAAGTCTGCCTTCGAGGAACAAATTAATAATTTGAAGGCTAACTTATGCTCCAAAACTGAGGAGTCCAATGATGTCGAGGAAAAGAGGGCCAAAATTGAGGGGAGGCTCAAAAGGGTCATGGAGCAAAATCGGCTTCGCTCAACTACCAATGTTGAGCCTGATTCCCGACTCGACGCAATGAATGCTGAAAAAGAGGAGCTCCAGGTCAAATTTGATAAGCTCCAAGAAAAACTCCAAGATCAAGAAAGTTTCCTCGTTTTCGAGAAGACCTATGCTATATACCATGTGAAGAGGAAGTCTTTGGAGGAGGCCAAAGTGTGCATTGCCAATAGTGACGATTGCATTGCCAAAACCTGGGAGCTGGAGTTAACTGCTCGCGAGAATCTTGCTGCTCGACCTACTGCAACTGACTCCTTGGATACTAGTTCTGAGTATTCGGGAACCGAAGGTTAGGCAGAAGAGGATGAGGGCCCAGAGCTGGTACGGAACAACTTCCTTCCACTAGGGAAAATGCATACCCTTCTCCCCCTTCGGGTTTTGGCAGCAAAAGAATAATGTATAATTTTTTCTTTTATCGTTTGTAATTATGCCAAAACTTCTTACTGAGTTTGGCACTATAATAAAAGAATTTTTTCTTAAGTGCTGTGCAATAATATCCTTTTTACGTTTAGTTGATAAAATTTCGGGTATATTTTTTCATCGGGTAGCTTTCGATTTCGGGCATAAACACCTTTGAATCAACCCTTTACTGTGAGGGTTTCATAAGAGAGGGTCCTTATGTTTACTGTGCTCTTGAAGAGGACGTCTCCTCTTTATTACGACACAATCATTTGAAGTTTTTGTTAACTCTCAAATGGTCAAAATAAATTAACTTATCATTTGGACAAGAAATAAGACAAGAATAAAAAGGACTTTGACTTATTACCTTCTATCTTCAAGTGAACATTCACATAAATATTTATTTACTTAATTAAATAAATCTGCCAATGCATGTGGCTAACTTGTACAAATTATTTCTATAGGGCTGATCATCCTGTCCCCGGTCCTGAAAAGATACTGATCCCAGTTCTTATAGTCCCCAGTTTTCATGGCACTCTTGGTGCCTCATCATGCAATCCCCTAGTGTTCGAATGCTAAGAATGAGAATTCGAACACTGGAAGTCTTGTATTCACACTGCTGCTTCATTGGTGGAGACAACTTGTGAACGGTTAAATAATCTTTTTGAATAGTGGAATGCGAGGTTTGCCACGGAGCCAAGATTAATTAACCATACACAAGCTGTTTACCACACAAACTCGTATTCATAGATCCCATCGGTGTGAGAAATTCAGTGCCTTAGTATTTAAAGGTCTTGCCTTTGCCGATGATCCTCCCTTTGTAGTATGCTTAAGTTGAAAGAGTTGACCGGATGTTAAATTTTGTGTAAAAGAATCCGGAATAGAGTGTTGATGGTTTTGATAGCTTTGTATGATGATTTTGGACATAAGCATATGTCTTGATTTGGATTTGGAGGTGTGTAGGTCGTTTTGGCTTGATTTGGTGAAAGTTGGAAAGTTCAAAGTTTGAAAGGTTGAGAAGTTTGAGTAAGAGTTGACCTTATTAATACCGGTCTTGGATTTTTGTTCCGAGAGTTTGAATATGTCCTTTGGGTCATTTATAACATGTGTGCAAAATTTGAGGACAATCGGAGTTGGTTTGGTAGGATTCAGCATTAATTTTAGAAGTTAAAAGTTTATTAGTTCATTACGCTTAAATCGGAAGTGTGATTCGTGATTTCGATGTTGTTTGATGTGATTTATGGCTTTTACTAAGTGTGTATTGTGTTTTAGGACTTGTTGGTATGTTAGGATGGGGTCTGGGGTCCTCGGGTATGATTCAGATCAAGTTCGGACTCATTTTGGACTTTGTTGGATTGCCGATATTTGTGCTTCGGGTTTCCTCTTTCGTGATTGCGAGGAGAGGACCGCGATCACGAAGTGTAAAGTCTGGCAGGTGAGTATTTTTTCAACACATTCGCGAGGTTAAGGCTGCGATCGCGAAGCTTTGAGGGGTTCTGCTACGAACATATCTCTTCTCAAGCGTTCGCGAAGAAGGAAGAGGAGGCCTAAGAATTTCAATGCGTTGTTCATCGCGATCACGTGTGATTGTCCGCGATCGGGTTGGTCTGGGTGACTGGTCATCGCATTCGCGACCTGGTGAGCACATTTGCATAGAAGGATTTTTGCTAATGGAGAAATTTCTTCTTCGCGATCGCGAAGCACTTTCTATGATCGTGATGTGTAATAACTAGGCAGTAGGTTTTAAATTCCAAATCGAGGGTTAGAGTATTATTTTCATATTTTGAGTAGTAGAGTTCAGTTTTGGGCAATTTTGGGGGGATTTTCACGTCTAGGGTCAAGGCATGTGTTTTTTACTCGGATTTTTTGTTATATCATGATTCCATCTTTGGGTTTAGCATCTAATTAGTGAATTAAAGTGAAAAGATGGTGGGATTTTCTGGAAACTTTTCAAAAATGAAAAATAGAGGTTTGAAGGTCCTTTTGAGATGAGAATTGGATGATTTTTTTATGGTGGGACTTGCAATGGAATAGGCTTTCATAGTTTGTGAATTTTGTCGAGTTTCGAGGTGTGAGCTCGGGCCTGACTTTTTTGGTTGACTTTTTGATTTTGGTTACAAATCTTAGCTTTATCATTTGGAATCAATTGCTATAGCTTTTACTGATAGTATGGCGTTATTTTGGCTACATTCGAGCATTCCAAAGGTTGATACGCACGGGAAGAGCTTGTTAAGGGAGTAATTTTTCTTATTTGAGGTAAGTTTCTTATCTAAACTTGGTTGAGGCATTAGTTTTCGAAATTATTTGTGACAACTACGTGGTATGGGTGGGGCATATGTGTGGGGTTGACCCCATATGTGTGCACCGAGGTACTATTTCCATGCTCAGGGTAGTTCATAGGCTATGACATGCCTTGAAATGATTGATAAGCTTCAAGTTTAGATGTTCTCCTATTTGTAATCCTCTTTGAGCTATTTGCAACATACTTGAGATTTCCTTGTAGTTATTCTTCCGGTAGATACTGATAAACTGCCATTCTTGATGGAAATTGTCTGGTCTTGCTGTGGTAGCACACATTGCACATGCCTACATTATAACATATTATTTATACCATTCCAGAAGTATGAAAATGATAATCATTAATCATGTTCATGTATTCGTGCATATTTGCTTTCTCTATGTTATGAGCTGGACTGGTAGCGAGGGACCACACCAAGTAGATTGTGATTATTAGCACGTAAGTTATTCGTACAACACGTGAATTGTCCAGCAGATCCAGTTATTGATATTATTAGCACGTGAGTTGTCCATGCAGTGTGTGGATATGGATCCATCCCTATAGGGTCACCATCTCATGTTTCTCTCTTGATGGTGTACATGTGGTTACTGAGGAAAACTGATAAGTGGTTTAGTACAGATATGGAAAGATTGAGGGAAGCCTGGCCAGTGTTATTTTGGAATTGCATTTCATCTTTACTTGCAACTTCCATAGTTTATTATCTGATTATCTGCTTATCATCTTATATGTGGTACCCGTGACTGAATAGAGATTTTGAGTAATTGTACACACACACAGATAGTCCTTTCAGTATCTTATACATGTTCACGCTATTGTTCTGTAATTGTTGGATTTTATGAAATTGTACATGTTATAGCAGGTATCATTTATAATACTTATTTCTTTTACCTCGCTGAGTAGTTGCGATACTTATTGAGTATATTAGGTATGTTGTACTCATACTACACTCTGCACTTTATTGTGCAGATGCAGGTGCGAGGACCAATTATCAGCAGTAGGCTTGCTTATTGGACTATATTCGAGAGGCAAGGTAGAGTTGCATCTTTGGTCGCAGTTTTGGCTTGTCTTTTCTTTACATACTATTGTTACAGTTCATATAGTTTTATTATCGTTCAGTTTCAGACTTGTATTATGTTGAAAAGCTCATGACTCTGTATTTACCATCTCTGGTAGATTATTCTTGTATTGGCAGTATTTTGTTACATTGAGGTTTCAGATTTAAGCTATTTCTGTAATTTATGTTGTCGTCGCTCTTTATTGTTAAGTTTTGACTTGCCTAGCCGGTCTGTTACGCGCCATCACGACGGGTTATGAAAAGTTGGTATCAGAGCCCTAGGTTCATAGGCATTACGAGTCATGAGCAATTTTAGTAGAATCTTGCAGATTGGTACGGAGACATCTGTGCTTGTCTTCGAGAGGCTACCGAACTGTTAAGAAACCTCAATTTCTTGTATTATTGTCATGCGGATTTGTTATTTCCAAAACTTGAACTTGACTCTTCTATTCTCTCACAGATGGTGAGGACATGTGCGACCAGATTAGGCGAATGACCACCAATAACCAGCTAGGGCCGCGAGAGACCGGGGTTGCGGTAGAGGACGGGGTTGTGGTAGAGGCCAGAGCCGTGGTAGAGGCCAGGGCCACGGTAGAGGATGAGGTGTGGCTCGTACTATAGCCAGAGTAGCACACGTGAAGCCACCGGTTGCTCCAGCTCAGGAGTAGGTACTAGGTATAGTCAAGCCGGATGGACCAGCATAGGCACCAGTAGTGCCCATTGTGATTCCCGGTCTTCAGGAGGCCTTAGCCAAGATTTTGACTGTGTGCACGAGTCTGGCACAGGCAATCTCAGTTCCAGCTGCACCAGCCACTCCTCACACCGGGGGAGGTACATAGACTCCCGCCGCGCATACTCTAGAACAGGTAGATTAGGGACTCCAGACACCGAAGGTACTACTAACACAGCCGGTTGCTGCTGCTCAGGCCAATGTTGGCCCACATATTAATGATGAGGAGTAGAAGAGACTAGAGTGGTTATGGAGGCTTAACCCTCCAGAGTTCAGTAGAGCAAAGTCGGAGGATGCTCAGGATTTTATACACCAGTACTAGCGGATTCTTTACACAACGGGTATTTTGGACACTAGTAGGGTTTCATTTACTACTTCTCAGCCGACAGGGGTAGCCAACCGATGGTGGAAGGCTTATGAGTTAAGTATGCTAGCCGATGCGCGCTACTTACATGGCATGAGTTCTCTATTGTCTTCTTAGAGAAGTTTGTCCCGCAGACCTGTAAATAGGAGTTGCGTAGGTAGGTTGAGCAGCTACACCAGGAGAGTACGACGGTGACTGAGTATGAGATGAACTTTTTAGAGTGGGCTCGCGCAATATGGTTGGTTCCCACTGAAGGGGAGAAGATTAGGAGGTTTATTGATGGCCTAAACTATGGATTACGCTTCATTATGGCTTGTGAGGTTGCGACGGCCACGAGGCTTGACAAGTGGTCGATATTGCTAAACGCATCGAGCTGGTTCGTAGGTAGAAGTGTGTGGAGCGGGAGGTCAAGAAGCCTCGCACTTCAGGTGGTTTCAGTAGTGTCTCATCTGAAGGTCAGTCCTATTACAACAAAGGTCGTTCTTTTAGACCCGTTTGGGCAGCTCGCCATGTTCCTCGTGGTTCTTTTGTTAGCCACAGTTCCTACAATGCACGCCTAGCTCAATCATCATTTAGTGCGTTACAAGCACATACTTCTTATCATGCTTCATCTGCACAGGGTTCTTCGGGCAGCTATTCAGGCTATCAGGACAGCAGCTCCGTCAGAGGAGAGGTTGTTTCTAGTGCGGGGATTTGAGTCATCTCAAGAGAGATTGCCCAGACTATTGGGTAGGGTTCCACACCAGAGTTCTTAACTATGATTCCAGCACCAATAGCTACACCAACTGCACAGCCAGCTCGGGGTGGGGCTAAGTCAGCTCGAGGTCACCCTAGAGGGGGAGCCGATCAAGTGGTGGTCAAGCTTGTTGCTACGTATTTCCAGCCAGGCAGAGGCAGTTGCCTCTAATGCCGTGATCACAGGTATTGCTTCACTAGGTCACATAGATGCTTCGATATTATTTGATCCTGATTCCACTTATTCATACATGTCATCATACTTTTCTCATTATTTGGATATGCCCCATGATTCTTTAGTTATGCCTATTCATATATCTATAATGGTGGGTGATTCTATTATTGTGGACTATGTGTATCGGTCGTGTGTGGTGAATATTGGGGGATTAGAAATGAGAGTTGATATTTTACTGCTTAGCATGGCTGATTTTGACGTGATATTAGGCATGGATTGGGTGTCACTATGTCCCCCTATTGTGGATTGTCACGCTAAGACCGTAACATTTGCGATGCCGAGATAGCCTGGGGTTTAGTTGAGGGGTTCTCTAGACTACGCTTCCCAGTAGGGTGATTTCATACTTTAAGGCCCGATTGATAGCTGGGAAGAGATGTCTAGCATATTTGTCTTTTATGTGGGATGCTAGTACTGATGCTCCTACCGTTAAGTCAGTTCCAGTAGTGAGAGACTTTCCGAATGTGTTTCCGGCAGATCTGTCGGGCATGCTTGCCATGCCACCCGACAGGGACATTGATTTTCGTATTGATCTGGTGCCGGATATTCAGCCCATCTCAATTCCACCATATCATCTGGCACCAGCAGAGTTGAAAGAATTGAAAGAACACTTTTAGGAGCTACATGATAAGGGATTTATCAGGCCTAGTGTGTCGCCTTTAGGTGCACTGGTTCTATTTCTGAAGAAGAAAGTTGGTACTATGTGGATGTACATTTATTATAGATAGTTGAACAAAGTTAAAACTAAGAACAAGTATCTTTTACCATGCATTGATGACGTATATGACCAGCGTCAGGGAGCTAGAGTATTTTCAAAGATTGATTTGAGGTCTGGGTATCGCCACTTGAAGATTCTAGATTCTGATATTCTGAAGATCCTCTCAAGACCCGCTATGGTCACTACGAGCTTCTTACGATCTAATTTGGGCTGACTAATATCCTAGCAGTATTTATGCTTTTGATGAACAATGTATTCCAGCAATATCTTGATTTTTTTGTCATAATGTTCATTGATGATATCCTAGTGTACTCCCCCAACTAGGAGAAGCGTGAGCAGCCCTCTGAGGATTGTACTCCAAACGTTGAGGGAGAAGAAGCTTTATGCTAAATTCTTCAAGTGTGAGTTTTGGCTTGATTCCATGACGTTCTTGGGGAACATGGTGTCCAGTGAGGGGATCAAGGTGGATCCGAAGAAGATTGCGGCAGTTCAGAGTTGGCCCAAAGCGTCTTCAGCTACCGAGATTCGGAGTTTTCTTGGTTTGGCTGGATATTATCGCCGTTTTGTGGAGGGTTTCTCGTCCATTGCTGCACCTTTGACTAGATTGACTCAGAAGGGTTGCCTATTCAGGTGGTCTGATGAGTATGAGGAGAGCTTTGAGAAGCTCAAGACTTCCTTGACTACAACTCTAGTTCTAGTTTTGCCTTCAGCATCAGGTTAATATACAATTTGTTGTGATGCTTCTCAGATTGGTATTGGGTGTGTCTTGATGTAGGGGGTAGGGTGATTGTTTATGCTTCGTGCCAGTTGAAGCCCATGAGATTAACTACCTGTTCATTATGTAGAGTTGGAAGCCATTGGCCATGCATTAAAGATTTGGAGGCACTATCTCTACGGTGTGTCTTGTAAAGTAGTTACAGATCATCGGAGTCTACAACACTTGTCTAAGCAGAAGGATCTAAATTTGAGGCAGCGGAGTTGGTTAGAGCTTTTAGAAAACTGATATCACCATTTTGTATCATCCCGAGAAGGCCAATGTGGTGGTCGATTCTTTGAGTAGAAAGGCAGAGAATATGGGTAGCCTTGCATATATTTCAGCTGGGGAGAGACCATAAGCATTAGATGTTCAGGCCTTGGCCAATTAGTTCGTGAGGTTGGATGTTTCGGAGCCTAGTCGAGTGCTTGCTTGCATGGTTTCTCAGTCTTCTTTGTATGAGCGCATCCGCGAACGTCAGTATGATGACCCCCATTTGCTTGTCCTTAAGGACACGGTGCAACACTGTGTTGCCAAAGAGGTTTCTATTGGGGATCATGGGGTGTTGTGGATGTAGGCTCGGACTTGTGCGCCCAATATGGATGGGTTACGTGAGCTGATTCTCTAGGAGGCCCACAGCTCAGGGTATTCCATTCATCCGGGTGCCGTGAAGATGTATCAGGACTTTAGGCAACACTATTGGTGGATAATAATGAAGAAATATAAAGTAGAGTATGTGGCTCGGTGCTTCAACTGTCAGCAAGTGAAGTACGAGCAACAAAGGCTGGGTGGTTTGCTTCAGAGACTTAATATTCCCAAGAAGAATGAGAGTGTGTTACTATGGATTCTATTGTTGCGCTCCCACAGACATTGAAGTAATTTGATGCAGTTAGGGTGATTGTGGACTGGTTGACTAAGTCTGCACATTTCATTCTGGTTGTGACCACCTATCATTTAGAGCAGCTGGTTCAAATCTATATCTGCAAGATTGATCGTCTTTATGGCATGCCAGTGTGCATTATTTGTTAAAGGGAATAGAATTTACATCACAGTTTTGGAGTAGTAAAGTAAAAGTTGGGCACATGGGTTGAGTCGATTATAGCATTCCACCCCTATATATATTAACAGTCTGAGCACACTATTAAGATCTTGAAGGACATGCTACGCACTTGTGTTATGGATTTTGGGGGCTTTTCGGATCAATTTCTACCTCTTGCAGAGATTTCCTACAACAACTACCAATCGAGTATTCAAATGGCTCCTTATGTGGCTCTATATGGTGTCGTTCTCCAGTTGGTTGGTTCGAGTCGGAAGAGGCTAGGTTTTTGGGTACTGATTTGGTTCGGGATGCCTTGGAGAAAGTAAAGTTAATTCAGGATCATCTTTGTACTATATAGTCTAGGAAGAAGAGTTACGCTGATTGGAAGATTCGTGATGTTTCATATATGGTGAGTGAGAGGGTATTGCTCAGGGATTGGCCCATGAAGGGTGTGATGAGGTTCGGGAAGAAGGGGAAGTTGAGGCCTCGGACCTTTTGAGGTGCTTGAGAGAATTGGAGAGGTGTCCTACAAGCTTGCATTGCCACCTAGTCTATCGAGTGTTCACCTAGTGTTTCATGTTTATGTGCTCCGGAAGTATTATGGTGATCCGTCATAAGTTTTGGATTTCAACACAGTTCAGTTAAAAGGAGATTTGACTTATAATGTGGAGCCTGTGGCAATTTTAGATCAATAGCTTCAAAAGTAGAGATCCAAGAAAATAGCTTCAGTGAAAGTTCAGTAGAGAGGCCAGCCAGTCGGGGAAGCTACTTGGGAGACTGAGCGGACAATGCGGAGCAGATCTCCACACCTATTTGAGACTTTAGGTATGATTCTAGACCTTTCAAGGATGAACGTTTGTCTAAGAGGGTGAATTTGACGACCTAGCCAGTCGTCTTGTGTGTTGTAGCCCCACTCCCCTGTTTATTGCTTATTATATGTTCACTTGTGGTTACCTGACTTACCGGGGTGGTTGGTTTAGTCTCGGGATGTTGGGGGGTGAATTGGAACATTTAGTCCCAAGGTTGGAAGATTAAGTTGAAAGAGTTGATAGAATGTTGACTTTTGTGTTAATGACTTTGGAATGGATTTTTTTGGTTTTGATAGCTTCATATGGTGATTATGAACTTAAGCGTACGTCTGGATTTGGATTTAGAGGTCCGTATTTTGTTTTGGCTTGATTTGGAGAAAGTTGGAAAGTTAAAGGTTTGGAATGTTGAGAAGTTTAACCGAGAGTTAACCTTGTTTATATCGGCTCGGCTTTTGTTTTCGGGAATTGGAATTAGTCCGTTGTGTCATTTATGACTTGTGTGAAAAATTTGAGGTCAATTGAAATTGGTTTGGTAGGATTAGGCATTAGTTAGAGATGTTGGAAGTTCATTAGTTTATTAGGCTTGAATTGGGGTGCGATTCGGGATTTCGATGTTGTTTGATGTTATTTGAGGCTTTAACTAAGTTCTTACCATGTTTTAGAACTTGATGGTATGTTTGGATGGGGTCCGGGGGTCCTTGGATGTGATTCAAATAAAGTTCAGACTCAATTTGGACTTTGTTGGATTGCTGATATATGTGCTTCGGGTTTCCTCTTTCGCGATCGCGAAGGGTCAAGTTTGGCAGGTGAGTATTTGTTCAACGTGTTGTCGAGGTTAAGGCTGCGATCGCGAAGCTTTGAGGGGTTATGCTATGCGAATGCGTGAGAGGAGACGCGTTCGCGAGGAAAGAAGAAGAGGCCTGTGAATTTCCACACGTTGTTCATCTCGATCGAGTGTGGCTGTCTGCGATCGCATAGGCTCGGGTGACTGGTCATCGCGTTTGCGACTTGGTTAGCGCGTTCGCATAGAAGGAGTTTTGGTACTAGAGAATTTTGTTCTTCGCAATCGCAAAGGACTTTTTGCGATCGCTAAGTGTAATAATTGGGTAGGAGGTTTTAAATTCCAAATCAAGGGTTAGAGTATTATTTTCATATTTTGAGTTATAGAGCTCAGTTTTGGGCAATTTTGGAGGGGATTTTCACGTCTGGATAGGGGTAAGTGTTTTTGAATCGGAGTTATTGTTATATCATGATTCCATTTTTGTTTTTAGCATATAGTTAGTCAATTAAAGTGAAGACATGGGGGATTATGTAGAAACTTTTCAAAAATAAAAAATAGAGGTCTGCAGGTCAGTTTTAGGTCGGAATTGGATGATTTTGGTATGATTGTACCCGTAATGGAATGGGTGTTCGGAATTTGTGAATTTTGTCAGTTTCCGAGGTGCAAGCCTGGGGTTGAATTTTGGGTTGACATTTCTATTTTGGTTAAAGAAATAGCTTTATCATTTGGAATCAATTGCTATAGCTTTATTGATAGTATTACGTTATTTTGACTAGATTTAAGCCTTCCAAAGGTTGATACACGAGGGAAGGGCTTGTTAGGGGAGTCATTTGACTTGCTTGAGGTAAGTATCTTATCTATATTTGGTTGACGAATTAGTTGGCGGTATTATTTGTAATAGCTACGTGCTATGTTTAGCGCATATGTGTGGGGCATATGCATGCACCGGGATACTATTTCAATGCTCGGGGTTGTGCTTAGGCTATGAGATGCCTTGAAATGATTGATATGCTTCAAGTCGAGATTTTTCTCCTTTTTGTACCCCTATGTGAGCTATTTGTTCCATATTTGAGATTTCGTTGGGGTTATTCTCCCGGTTGAACTTGATAAATTGCTATTTCTTGATGGAAATTGTTTGTTCTCGGTGTGATAGCACACATTGCACATGCCTACACTATAACATGTTATTTATATCAATTCAGGAGTATGAAATTTTATAATCATTAATCATGTTCATGTATTCCCGCATATTCGCTTTCTCTGTTTTATGACTTGGACTGGTAGTCTTGACCAAGACGGGCGAATTGTGATTATTAGCACGTGAGTTGTCCGTGCGGATCCAATTATTGATATTATTAGCACGTGAGTTTACTGCGTGGCTAATTCTACTGGCACGTGAATTGTCCGTGTAGCACGTGAGTTGTCCGTGCAACGTGTTGATATGGATCCATCCCCCTAGGGTCACCCTCTTATGTTTCTCTCTTGATGGTGTACACGCGGTTATTGAGGAGAACCACTCAGTGGTTTGGTACGTATATGAAAAGGTTGAGGGAAGCCTCGCAGTGTTATTTTGGAATTGCATTTCATCTTTTTTTTTAGTCGAATAGGAATTTTAATTAATAGAAGAGCATAATACAAAAGTGGAGGGGTACATAAACCTTACCTCCAATACAAAAGTAAGTGTACACTTAGTCATCCGAGTGTGATAACTAAATATACCTAAAATGTGGTAAGGTGTTATACCTATGGTTACGTGGAGATTGTGTATTTTAAAATGATAGATAATCGCATGTACAAAAACAGAGTGAGGTTGTTCTAGGTCAGTTATACAAAAAATACATGTGTTCCTGCTTCTATTGTGTGATTTAGGGAAGTGGTCCCTTGTATGTGCATCTGATATCCAAAAAAAGATTTTTAGAGTTCTCAAGAGAGTGATAAAGGGGTGCGAGCTATCTTCAATTTTTCTTTGACAAGAAAAGCCAAGTTGAAGATGACTGTATATCAGTTGAGAGCTGCTGTCTTCTCTTGTCTCAGTCTGATGATGTTCTATTGTTGCTTTCCAATCTTGTGGTGTCCAGGTCCACTGTTGCACTATAGTTGGAGGTGTCCATGATGATTGCTGAAGTTGCAAGAGATTGAGTACCAGGGGTATTAGTACCACCCTTTTCAACTGCAGCAATAATTTATCTACAGTACGATGGAGGGTGCTGGTTTGCTGGTATTCTATTATCTCTGCTGTTGTGTCTTGAGACTGCTGCTATTTTTCTTTATGCCTGTGTAGATCCTTGTTCCTCTACTGCTTTGATATAATTGGGGTATTGTGAATTATGATGTCTTGAGACTGTGTTCCCGTGACTTGAAGCTGCTGCTGAGTTGGGTGTTATCTGTGCTTATCCTTGCTTATGTACGGCTTTGTGTTGATTGAATGTTTGTTGAATGTGAGTGCTGGGGGAGTCCATGATGGTTGAATTGGATTGTTGCTGCTCTTGTATGTGTGATTCCTCTACTGGTAATATGCTGGCTGAGTTGCTATGGTCTTGAATCTGCTGCTGCTGTGCTTTACTCTTGTGTATATCCTTGCTCCTGTGCTGCTTCTGATGAGAGTCTGTTGGTGTTTCAGTTTCTTGTGATGGTTGTTGGCTCTGTGGATTGTTGATGTGCTGTTGAGTAGAGTCAGGTTTCCAGTATTGCAATGTGGCTGGGAATGTCCAAGATGATTGCTCTAGTTGCAACAGATTGAGGACCAGGGGTGCTAATACCACACCTTGCAACTATAGCAATAATCTGTACAATTTCAAGCTGCTTACAATATTGTGAAGGGTGCTGGGTTCAGTGGTGAAGATGGTATGTATGCTGCTGTTATTTTGGATTCTTGTTTGCTCCTGATGAAATGGCAGTTGCCTTTGACTTGCATGGTGATTTGAGTGCTTTGTGGTCCTATGATCTGCAGGGTAATGCTTCTGTTGATTATCTGTTAGGTGTGCTTTTGGCTGCTGTAGTTGCTGCAGGCTCTGTAATTGCCAATCCATGTTGTTGTTTCTGCTAAGTTGTGTACTGACTGGGTACCATTGGTTTATGTTGCTAGAGAATGTCCATCTTATTGCTCCTGTTTTGCTGTTGTAATGTAGTAGTGTACTTGTTGAATTGTAGTGTCGTATGATAGCAAGGGGGATCCATGATGATTGCTGTGATTGCAATGGATTGAGCATTAGAAATGCTACTATCATACATTGCAATTGCAGCAATGATCTGGCTTCCTCCAAATTATCTGCAGAGTTGGGAGCTTTGCTGAGATTGTGTTTATGTGTTTGCTGAGTTTGCTTGGAGTAATTGGGATCCAGCCTACTAACCAAAGATGCAATGAGACGCCACATTACTTCTTTAGCAGTAGAAAAACCTCTCACAGTGACTTCACTGCTGCTTGAATTCAAGGAGCTGGTGGTTAAAGAATTGAGCAGGTGTTGATAACAGCCTCTAGCATGTCCTGCAAGCAAAAACTTCATGTTAGATTGAATCCACATATCCACTTTCTCCTCATTACAATTGTTGTGATGATGTTTGTGGTAGAAGCCCATGTATAACACTGAGCTTGCAAACGACAGTGCATATGACTTCTTCTCATTATGGCCTCACATTGGCTTCTTATTGGTGCCATACTTTGTTTGGTTCCACCTGTGTATATGTGTTTGCTGAGTTTGGTTGGAGTAATTGGGTTCTGGCTTGCCAACCATAGAAGCAAAGTAAGGAGCAGTCTGTCTCCTCTCAGTGAGCAGAACTTCATTGCAGCTTGATTCCAATGTACTGGTGATTAAATATGTGAGCAGGTGTTGATAGCAGCCCTTTTCAGCATTTCCTGCAAGAAACAACATCATGTTAGATTGTATCCAATTATCCATTTTCTCCTCATTGCTGATGTTCTGATGCTGGTTTTGGTGATAGCCCTGGTAACATTGTGTTTGTGTGATACTGTTCCATGGTAAATCATATGGTAGCAGTTGTTGTGGAAGTATCAAGCCTTTGCCGTATTTAGCAATGTTTGCAGATTGTGCTCCAGTTTTTCTTTGTTGCTGCTGCATTGATCTCCAGCTTCTCCTAAGTGTATGAATTAGTTGGTGTGGTTGAGATGCAATATTAGTTGTTCTTGTGTTCCCTGCAAGAAAAGAAGAGAATTTAGTGTAAAGCCATTGCCCAATTCTTTCTTTAGCATTGATGTTTTGCTTTCCACCAGATTGCTTGCCCTTTGGCAGTGTTACTGCCTCTAGTTTCTTGCCACTCTTACTCTTAAGTATGGGCACTGGCTCTTATCACTGTTGAGCAGTCTTCTACTTTGTATATCCAAATCATCAAAAGAGTAGCATTCCATTGGTCCACTGTCCAGTGCATAGTTGGCAAGGTGATCTGCCATTTTGTTGCCTTCTCTGAATGTGTGTGTAATTACTATATTGTAGTTTGCCATCAATTTCCTAATCTCTGAAACTGTTTTATCAATGGACCATGGCACTCTCCATTCTCCCTTGATGCTTTTCACAAGCATCATTGAAGCAGTGTGAAGGTCTATGAGAGTGTAGTCATTGTGAATACAGAATCTCAGGGCCTCAACCATTACCTATGCTTCAACTTCTATGTTTGTGCCTTCTTGGA
Organism: Nicotiana obtusifolia; assembly: GCA_002018475.1. NCBI lineage: Eukaryota > Viridiplantae > Streptophyta > Magnoliopsida > Solanales > Solanaceae > Nicotiana > Nicotiana obtusifolia. Next base: position 123,492 of record MCJB01052019.1, read on the forward strand.
TTTCTTTACTGCATGCATATATGATATCTCCCTTCTATGTTTATCTTAGTCCAACTTGACTGGGGAGTACCCAAAGTACTTTTGTGTACTTCAGGGTGGGGGTGTATTATTCCATCACATTGAGTATGTCTGCCCATTTATGTGGGATGTTTTGCATTCCTGGCTTTCTGAATTTGATAAGTAGCTAAAGAGTAGAATTGATCTGGTAGATTACTCTACTGATAGTGACTGCATCTCCATGTCTGTAGCTGTTTCTTCTCTTCCACAACTCCCATACAATCACTAAGGGTAAGGCCTACATTATTGGTTTCAGTCGATTGATCACTTCTGCAGTCCAGCATTTGGTCACTGCTTGGTGTAGTGTGATTCCTTCTGTGTCAATTCTTGCAAAGCCAAGAAAATATTTCCACACTTTTTTGGCAGCATATGAAGTGAAGAAGAGGTGTTGTCTTGTTTCCTCCTAAGGTTCTGCACAGCAACTGCATTTTGAAGCCATATGGTATCCCAGTTTTTTGAAGAACTCATCCAGTGGTATCCTGTTTCTCCATAGTTTCCACATGAAGAATGCTATCTTGAATGGTAGTCCTCTCACCCAAATGTTCTTGTGAGCATTATGGGGATGCTGCCTCTTTCTCAAGTACTCCAAGCTGATTTGATAGTGAATTCCTCACTGGTTTCTAACATCCATATTGGTTTATCAAGTGCATCAATGGAGGTTCTAGGTTTAATATTCTCCAGTATGTGTGTAGCAAGTTATACTGGGAGTATCTCTTTGATCTTCTCCTCATTCTAGTAACCATCACACACCACATCCTGAATATTTTGTGTGGTTTCATCACATATAAAATCAGGTGGGGTGATAAAATATAAGGCTCCTAGTCCAGTCAAATTTTCAAACTAGAATAGAGAAGATCCCATCTTAGGTAGCCAATAGATTTGATGCTCTATGATATCCCTGCAGTCTGTCATTTTCCTTCATATGTTAGAACCACCTCTCCATGGTACTATTATAGAATTGAGCTTTTTGCTGTATTTTTGACTCATGAATGCACTCCACAGAGTTGGTTTTGTTCTGAAGTTCCACCATACCTTACAAAACAACGTTGTGGACATATCATGTAATGACCTGAATACTGCACCACCTTCCTCATATGGAAAGCATAGAGTATTCCATGATGCCTAGTGCCTGCTTGGGTTTCCCACAGATTTGCACCAAAAAAATTGTGCAATAAACTTGTGTAGTTTATTACCTACACAGGCTGGGGGGTTTACTGCAGAGAGGAGATATATGGGCATGCTTTGTAACACATGTGTGATAAGCACTGTCCTTCCCCCTATGGAGAGTAGTTTCCCTTTCCAATTTTGCAATTTATCCATCACTTTTTGTATGAGACCTTGATAATAATCCATCTTCCCTCTCTTGTAAAAGACTAGGCATCCCAGATAAGTGAAAGGAAAATCTTGCCTCAGTATTCCTGTGATTCTTTGCACTTTGTCTGTTACTTGTGTTGAGGTGGAGTGATGCATGTAGATAGCTGACTTGTTCTTGTTGATCAGTTGGCCTGAAGCTTCTTCATATTTAGTCAACACTTCCATTACCAATAGGATTGAAGTTTTATCTGATGAGGAAAAAATAATGGTGTCATCTGCATATGCTAAGTGGTTTATTTTGGGACTCATTTAGGTAATCCAAAACCACATAAATACAGGTTGGAGTGTGAAGCATTGAGTCCTCTAGACATAACTGCTGCTGCCAGTATAAAGAGGGTAGGTGATAGAGGGTCGCCTTGTTTGACTCCCCTTGTGGATTTAAAGAATACATATGGTTCTCCATTAATCAGAACAGAGTACCAGTTGTTTGCCACAATCCCATGTATCATGCCAATGAATCTCTCTTCAAATCCCATCTTCCTCAGAACCTTAGTCAAGAAAAGCCATGACAGTATGTCATATGCTTTTGTCATGTCCAGTTTGAGTACCACATTTGGGCCTGCTTTAGTTCTCAAACGGATGTCTGTTACAATTTCTTGAGTTAGCAAGACATTTTCCACTATGCTTCTGCCTTTTACAAAACCAGCTTGTTCTTCAGAGATTCGCTTTGGTAAAATGCTTACCATTATGTCATGAATCACTATGGAGAAAGTTTTATTACTGAATTTGCTGAGACTGATTGGTCTCATGTCTGAGAAGGTCAGTACCTCCTTCTTTTTTGGCAGTAGCACCAGGTTTGTGTGTGTTATACTCTTGGGGAGAGTATGTCCATTGAAAATTTCTTTTACCATATCCACTATGTCATCCTCGATTATATCCCAGCAAGACTGATAGAAGCTACCATTGAAACGATCAGGTCCACCAGCACTTTCTGCATTAAGTCCAAACACTGCTTCTTTGATTTCTTCCTTTGTTGGTTGCTACATTAGAATATCATTATCTGTGCTTTCCATCAATGTGGGAATATGATCCAGGATTATGAATGTTGTAGGAGTGTTTGCTTCATGAAACTGGGCTTTGTAAAATTTAACTGCTTCCTCTGCTATTTCTTCCTTCCCTTCTAGCCATATACCCTGATTGTCCTGTATTCTCTTCAGTTGTAATCTCTTCCTTCTACCATTCACTTGTGCATGGAAGAACTTTGTATTTCTGTCTCCATTTGTGAACCATGTCATACCAGATTTTTGCTTCCAGAATTCCTCCTCTAAGCTCAAATATCTAATCAAATCAGCCTGAACCCTTTGTAGCCTAGCTCTGTTCTGTGCAGTAGGTTGTAGCTCAAATTATGCTTCGTGTACTTTGACCACTTCCTCCAGGCTTGCTATTTTTTGAAAGATGTCTCCATATGTTGCTTTACTCCATGTTGATAGAGATTTTTTCACCTTCTTCAATTTGTGGTTGGATTCCAGGAAAGGATCCCCTAGAAAGTCTGCTTTCCAGTGTTCCTTTACCACATCTTTGAAAGAATGGTGCTTTATTCAGAAATTGAGGAATCTGAAAGCTTTCTTTGCAGGTGTGGTATCTTGGTTGTAGGCTAGTAACATAGGATAGTGGTCTGACCCTATCTTTGGCAAGTGAGTGACTTCCAAATGTGGCTGCCATTGTTGAAGTGCACAGTTAGCTACGCATCTGTCCAATCTTTTGAAGATACAAACTTCCTCTGCTATCCCATTCCACCATGTGTAAATGCTGCCCTTAAAGCTGAGTTCAGAGAGATTGCAGGTGTTGATGCAATGTCTGAAGTCTTCCACTTCATTTAGAGATACTGGGATTCCTCCAAACTTCTCTTCTTCATCCCATATCACATTGAAATCACCCGCTACAAGCCATGGCATTGATATATCTCTGGCAAGATTGTACATACTGTCCCACAGCTCAGTTCCCTCAGCAGCATCATATTTTGCATATAGAAAGGCAACAATGAAAGAAGAACAGGAGTTTGATATGATTAAGCTTTCGTAGCTATGATTAACTTTGCTTTCCTCGAGTCTCTTGCTTTGTTCCTTATACTGTGGTTTCGTACCTATGATTAAACTTGCTTTCACGGAGTCCCTTGCTTTCTTTGTATATTGTGGTATCAGAGCCAGCCCATCCTTTCGTAGGGAGGAACAATTTACTAAATATGTCTGAGTCATTTCCATCATCGTCTTCCTTATCAAAAATGAATACGTCTCCTACTCTGTATAAAACCCTGTCCAAAAAATATAATTACCTCTATGAAGTAGAAATCCTACCCGATGAACAAAAGGTATCTTCCACTGAACTACCTCTCATAAACCCTTACTCAGCTTTCGCCAAAAAATCATTTGGACCCTGGACACAAATTCGTTCCCTAGTCCAGCATATACCAAAAGGAGTCAAAGAATATGTTGCTGCCTCAAAACTTGACCAGCATCCTATCCTTGCCACTCGAGAAGAACAATTTATCACACTTCAAATCCCAGATGATTTTACCAGGCAATGGAGAGAGCATGGGTTTACCCATATCCATTTTGGTGCCATCCGAATCGCTTTAACATATCACAGAAGAAAAGGTCAGCCGGTGGTAGCTCGACTTTCTCTTCTAGATACAAGATATTTGGAGTACCAACATGCAAATTTGGGTACTGTAGAAGTTACGCTGAATGCTGGGACTGTCTTCATAATAATCTTTCCAAACTTCAACATGTCCCTTTATGAACCGAAGAACTAAAAATCCAAGTCCAAATCCAAGAAGCCCCTCAAGCCAAAGATTCCATCCAAGCCACTCTTCATCACCAAATGGCATGGCGAGTCCAAAATCATGCCATGGATCTTTGCCTTCCTGGAGGATAAAATGCTTTACTCCTAAATATTGATGTTACCAAAGGAAACACCATGTGCACCCAAATACCCAGACAAATTTCAAGAGACGAACTTGTCAAAATTTTTCCTGATTCCTGGATCACAAATTATGAAAAGTTAAGAGAACCGGAGGAATCCCTACAATCTGGTGAACCAACTTTTACCAAAAGAAATGACAAAACCGTTTGCATAAGCTTTGGCTATTCCCACCTCAAAAAACCCAATAAAACCATCTTTTGTTGCCAAATGATCCAACCCAAAGATACAACAAATACATACCCTGAACCTGATGAAGAACTCTTTTGGAATATACAAAGCATCATGGAAGAACATGACTGGTGTCAAATTTTTGACAAAAATGGTAAGAATACTTGGTGGTTCAAATGCCCCTTTATGGCACACTGCCCTTGTGATCTTGATTGCAACTGTCAAGACTGTTTAGAAGATCCAAATGGAGAATATGATGAACACCACCAGCATCATGAAGAAAGGTTCGGCCTCAACAAAACCAAACCAAAATCCAAGAAGAAGGGGAAAAGCACTGAAAAACAATTTCGAGCCAGATATGAAAATAAAGACCCTTAAATTGGCTCATTAAGCCGTCCAAGTAAATATGAATTTCTTGTCAGTTACAAACCTCAGGAATGGCCAAAATTACCAGAAAAATTCACTCCAAGTTGGGAGGATAGTGAAACCACAACCAAACCCAATTCACCACCAGTCCATACCTCACAACCCAAAAAGCCACCTGAACCTAAAACTTCACCAATTCCGAAAACCAAAAATCCCCACAACCACAGATATTCATGCTAAGCCCTTCAAGCTCCAGTCATACCCACGACTTTCCTTCACTACAACCTTTTGAAAAGGAGGGTATAAGCCATGCTCCAAAAATTCCCAAGAAAAACGTAGTGCTGCCTAATGGAGAAAAACTCCCAACAAGTGACATCGAGGCAACAATAAACTGGCAATCCGAAAACTCCATCTGCCAAAACAAGGTACTGACCAACATTGGCAACACCATAAAGAACGTGGCCCATACACAAAACAAAATGATGAGCAAGGTGGAAACAATTGAGAAAAAGATGGATCAAACATCGTCTCGCCATGAAGGACTAATCAAAACGTTGGAACTAAGGTTGGCAAATTTACAATATGAGATTTGTCCGCCAGGTACTTCACTTTTCCAATTTTTCCAACAACAACAAAAAGAGACGGCTTCCCTCAAAGAACAGATTCAGCTCTTAAGAAATGACCACTTTAAGCCACAAACAACCCCAGTTGTCCCTTCAAAACCTACTTTCTTCCCTATGTCTCCACAACCATATTCCCCAACTAAATTAGACAACACCTTTTCTACTTTTCCATCTGCCTCACAAAATCCATTCTCTTTCACCCAACCCGTAAAAGAAGAACATGAGTTTGATATTGCACAATTGGTTTGGGAAAGAAAAGATGCAATTGTAGCACAGAAACAAACGAAGAAAAGGCGAGACCAAGGAGAAAGTTGAAAAGGGTTCAACCCCGAAAATCTGATGATTTCTGACCAGAAGGCTCCAGACCTCTATGTCTCCCAGCCAAGATGTATATCAGAAGAAGATACTCCATGGTCAGAATCTCTGAATTTATCAGAAGATGAATCAATGGAAGATAGCTCTCAATCAAGCAATGAATCTACAACAAACTCTTCCGAAGAGGACAATCCTCCAATATTTATAAACCAGCCAAAAGAGCCAGAAGTATCTGAAATAGATGATGAACAAGAAGGCATGACAGATGAGCCAATCCCAGAAAGAAGATATGAGCCCATGGCGTCCAAGCCAGTTGGAACCGGCTTTCATACTTTCACCTTAGACGACGTCAAGGTTTCAAAATGGCCTCAGAGGATCCAAGACTTCTATACTTGGATGGTGACCAAAAATTTGGCAGAACGGTAAAAGTATGTCATCTTGTCAGAACTCACTTCACGATTCTCAGGAATACTCAGAGATTGGTGGAACTCACTTGGATTTCAAGACAAAAATACTTTTCTCACTTCCCAAGATTTTGCCTTCAACATCCGGATCCTACATGAAGTTTTCCGTGAAGATACTGGCCAAAGACAGGAGAAAATGCGAAGACAACTCTTCGAGATGAAGTGTGTGTCACTAGACAGAAATGATATTGACAGACATTTTCAAAAAATGGCCAAGATATACTTTGAAATCGGCGGAGACATCAATCTCAAGCAAGCCTTTGTCTCTTCCCTTCCAAAGATACTGGCAAGCCGAACCATGACCAACATTGAAGAAAAGTTGCAGTCCATAACCATCCCACAAAATTGGTTACATCAGGCAGGCTATTTTCGTCGGATTGGATGACATTTGTACGAAGCGCTCAGCCCTAAAGCAAATTATCCAGCGCTTGACAAAGCATGCCGCAAAACTGATCTAATCTGCGGATCAGGATGTTCCTGCAGCATGTCTAGACGATGAAAAGAATTCAGGAGATTCAGATGGCCAAAAGTTCCAGATGGAAAATCAAGATCCAAGAGGTGCACAAAATATTTCAGACACAGAAGGCCAGGAAATTTTCACAGGAAAGACAGATGCTTTATTTGCCATAAGATTGGACATTTCGCAAAAAATTGTCCCCAATTCAAGAAGATCTGTCAAACTCCTGGAAGAGATTTAAGATTGCACTGGCATACGTCTTGGAAAAGAGGAGGACCTTTAATCGATATTCTCTATGGATGATGAACCCAATGAAGAAACTATATTCTATCTCGATATCTATGAAGATCAAGGCAATGATCAGTACCAAATTTCAGAACCAGTGATCGAGGCTCGAGAGGAGATCAATGCTCTCACAGTCGTTCCTCAAGTAGAACTCAAGGTCTATTCATCCAAATGGGATAAACCAGCTCGAGTTATTGCTTTCATCGACACCAGAGCTGCTTCCTCACTCATAAATCCTGCTGTTCTCCCTGAAGATCAGTGGGTGCCGCATTTTAAAGATTTCAACACTACATCAAATGCAATCTTAACCACAACTGTCATTACAAAGCACCCGGTCACAATTGAGTTCTTTCCAGCATTAAAGTACAGAACCAAGCTGCTAGGATCTGATGTGCCAGGAAAAGATCTTATTATTGGATTTGACATTTACAGGCAACTTAGAGATCAACTCCAGATCAAGGCTAACGGGATAGCTTTTATCAAGCTCTCTTTCAAGAAAAATGAAAACATCAATCCGACAAAAGCCATTCATTCAGGCATGAATCCAGATCATCTTCAGCTTGCAAAGAAAGAATGCGAAGAACTTTTGGAATTTGATCTGATAGAGCCATCGGATTCACAATGGGCATGCGAAGCATTTTGTGTCAACAAAAGAGCTGAGCAGACAAGAGAAAAACTCAGGTTAGTTATTAATTACCAACCACTAAACCATTTCCTCCAAGATGATAATTTCCCATCCCAAATAAACTCACTATTTTCTCCCACTTAGCCAAGGCCAAATATTTTTCCAAGTTTGATTTAAAGTCATGCCCTTCGGGTTGAAAACTACACCCTCCTTGTTCCAAAAAGCCATGATAAAAATCTTCCAACCCATCCTCCATACCTCCTTAGTTTACATTGATGACATCCTGTTATTTAGTGATACATTGGAAGAACATGTCAAATTGCTTCGTCAATTTGAGAAATTAGTAACACGGTACGGAATCATGCTCTCAGCAAAAAAGATGGTTCTTGCTCGAAAGGAGATTGATTTTCTTGGAATGCATTTTGCTCGTGGTAAATACAATCTAGGACCGCATATATGTCAGGAATTACTTAAATTTCTAGAAACCAACCTCACAACAAAGCAGATCCAACAGTTCTTGGGTGTAATAAATTATGTAAGAGATTTCATCCCAAATATTTCTACATACATTTCACCGCTCACAGGAATGCTCAAGAAAAATGCACCATTATGGGGAGTGAAACAGGATGAAGCAGTCAGAAAAATAAAGGAGATACGTAAAAATGTCAAGTCTCTCTACATCCCTTCAGATGGAAAAAAGATACTACAAACTGATGCCAGCCATTAATATTGGAGTGCTATTCTATTTGAAGAAAAAGATGGCCAGGGGAAAATATGCGGATACGCCAGTGGAAAGTTTAAATATGCCGAGCAACATTATTACTCCACCTTCAAAGAAATTCTTGCAGTAAAGAATGGAATCAAGAAATTCAATTTCTTCCTTATCCATACAGAATTTCTAGTAGAAATGGATATGAAGGCTTTCCCAAAAATGATCCGAATAAATTCAAAAATTATCCCTAATCCTCAGATTCTCAGATGGGCACAATGGTTCTCTCCATACAAGTTTCAAGTCAAGCACCTGAAAGGAAAGGATAATATTCTCGCAGATTTTCTAACCGGAAGAATTCTCAAAAAGATTTTCTCCAGCAAAACTTAAGCCAAACAGCCACATCTTTATGTTTTCAAATAAATCGGGAACAAGTTTATTAAAGCCAACAGATCATCCACCGGAATTGTTCAACCTCATGGATCCCTTTGATCCGTCAATTATTATGGAGAGAAGAACTTATTATGAGTTCTAAGTTTTCCGGCAATATGGAGGATCTATTCTCAAGCCTTATGGTGTCAATCCAGAATATCCGTTCTGCCATATATTCATAGCTCAAGCCAAGGATTTTCAACAAGAACTATTATGGTTTTTCTGGTATCTATGCCATCAGTATTATATTTTCATGGAATTCAAAGGCAACATCTTCAAGGATTTTGATACCATTGCACCAGCCCTTAGAGTATTTTTACTATGGTTCAAGCCTAAAAGATATTGGATGAAATGATTCAGTGATTCCTACGCAACAAAAATGTTCATGTTTCATAGGCCAGTAAAGATCATTAATGGAAAAGTCCAGGCACAAGCAGAGGCATCATTCTGGTGGAAATTTCCAGTGTCCATTTTATCAATAGAGGAAGAGTATAGTGAGGTACAAAGAATCATTTTCCAGCAAAATAGGTACATCCCAAAAGAGATATGGCCAAAAGAATGGGCAAGCTGGAATTATACAAATACCCATCCTCACTGGGAAAGAGTCCGGGAAGCAGCAAAAGAATACCAAACACCATATGAAGTCATCCGAGAAAAGATCACTAATGACATTTCCAGATTAAGTTTGCGGATTACATCTCTCAGTCCAAAGGGAAAGGAACATAGCAGTGAAGAACTATCAAGTTCCAGGCGTTACGTCACAAGATCTTCGAAAAGATGCCTGGAAGACGATTCTATGATCGATAAAGGATAAGTGTCTTAATCCCTGCTAAAATCACCATAATCCTCCATTACCTACTCATAAACCCACAAAAAATATCCTACCCATGCCAAGACAAATTTCCACATCTTTCCATACTATCCGGACCCCACTTCACGTTGTTTTCCTACCACAATCCTCCAAAAACTCTCAAAAAATATCCTACCCATGCCAAGACAAATTTCCACATCTTTCCATGCTATCCGGGCCCCACTTCACCTTGTTTTCACATGATTCCACATGCCTCCACATGCTTCTTCACATGCAACAAAGTACATTCACATGGCGTCACATGCTCCCTCATGCTTTCACATGCTACACCATGTATATTTCACCCCGTTCACATGTTTTCAGTGGTTTTTAGTGGTTTTTCCTAAAGTCCTTCACATGCCGAGAGGGACCCGCTTGTAGATAAGTTTGCCATGTAAGATAGGTTTGCTTTATCTAGAATGTTTGTCTTGTAATAACCTCCTAGTCCTATATAAAGGAGGCCTTGTAGTAGTTGTAGGATCATCTTGTACTTGACATCAAATAATCATCTTGTAATCATCGTGCACTCTTTGTAAATCTCTTGTGATATATTACATATGAGTTCTTTCTAAATTTCCCTTTTGTTCTTTCTTTCGAATGGATGGAAAGGCCGGTCCATGTATAAAAATAGAGTAAGTGTACTCTTTGAAAGTTAGCTTATTGTAGTGCGAAAGTTTTCTGAGTTATGAACAGCTAACGGTTGTTATAGTACAAAAGTTTTCTGAGTTGTGTAGCTTGGCAAGTTGAAGCCAGCCCCCTTTGTAGGAAAACTTTAGCGACTATAAACAAATTAACTGTTTGTGTAGCTTGGCAAGAGACAGCCCCCTTTTTGTAGGAAAACTTTCGTACCTATGATTAAGCTTGCTTTCCTCGAGTCTCTTGCTTTGTTCCTTATACTGTGCTTTCGTACCTATGATTAAACTTGCTTTCATGGAGTCCCTTGCTTTCTTTGTATACTGTGGTATCAGAGCCAGCCCATCCTTTTGGAGGGAGGAACAGTTTACTAAATATGTCTGAGTCATTTCCATCATCGTCTTCCTTATCAAAAATGAATATGTCTCCTACTCTATATCAAACCCTGTCCAAAAAATATGATTACCTCTATGAAGTAGACATCCTACCCGATGAACAAAAGGTATCTTCCACTAAACTACCTCTCATAAACCCTTACTCAGCTTTCGCCAAAAAATCATTTGCTCCCTGGACACAAATTCATTCCCTTGTCCAGCACAGACCAAAAGGAGTCTAGGAATTTGTTGCTGCCTTAAAACTTGACCAGCATCCTATCCTTGCCACTCGAGAAGAACTATTTATCACACTTCAAATCCCAGATGATTTTCCCAGGCAATGGAGAGAGCATGGATTTACCCATCTCCATTTTGGTGCCTTCCGAATCGCTTTAACATATCACGGAAGAAAAGGTCAGCCGGTGGTAGCTCGACTTTCTCTTCTAAATACAAGATATTTGGAGTACCAACATGCAAATTTGGGTACTGCAGAAGTTACGCTGAATGCTGGGACTGTCTTCATAATAATCTTTCCAAACTTCAACATGTCCCTTTATGATCCATAGCTAACTGAAGCACTAAAAATCCAAGTCCAAATCCAAGGAGCCCCTCAAGCCAAAGATTCCATCCAATCCACTCTTCATCACCAAATGGCATGGCGAGTACAAAATCATGCCATGGATCTTTGCCTTCCCGGAGGAGAAAATGCTTTACTCCTAAATATTGATGCTACCAAAGGAAACACCATGTGCACCCAAATACCCAGACAAATTTCAAGAGACGAACTTGTCAAAATTCTTCCTGATTCCTGGATCACAAATTATGAAAAGTTAAGAGAACCGGAGGAATCCCTACAATCTGGTGAACCAACTTTTACCAAAAGAAATGACAAAACCGTTTGCATAAGCTTTGACCATTCCCACCTCAAAAAACCCAATAAAACCATCTTTTCTTGCCAAATGATCCAACCCAAAGATACAACAAATACATACCCTGAACCTGATGAAGAACTCTTTTGGAATATACAAAGCATCGTGGAAGAACATGACTGGTGTCAAATTTTTGACAAAAATGGTAAGAATACTTGGTGGTTCAAATGCCCCTTTACGGGACACTGCCCTTGGGATCTTGATTGCGACTGTCAAGACTGTTTAGAAGATCCAAATGGATAATATGATGAACACCACCAGCATCATGAAGAAAGGTTCGGCCTCAACAAAACCAAACCAAAATCCAAGAAAAAAGGGAAAAGCACTGAAAAATAATTTCAAGCCAGATATGAAAATAAAGACCCTTCAATTGGCTCATTAAGCCGTCCAGGTAAATATGAATTTCTTGTCAGTTACAAACCCCAGGAATGACCAAAATTACCAAAAAAATTCACTCCAAGTTGGGAGGATAGTGAACCACAACCAAACCCAATTCACCACCAGTCCATACCTCACAACCCAAAAAGTCACCTAAACCTAAAACTTCACCAATTCCGAAAACCAAAAATCTCCCACAACCACAGATATTCATGCTAAGCCCTTCAAGCTCCAGTCGTACCCACGACTTTCCTTCACTACAACCTTTTGAAAAGGAGGGTATAAGACATGCTCCAAAAATTCCAAAGAAAAACGTAGTGCTGCCTACTGGAGAAAAACCCCAACAAATGACATCGAGGCAACAATAAACTTACAATCCGAAAACTCCATCTGCCAAAACAAGGTATTGACCAACATTGGCAACACCATAAAGAACGTGGCCCATACACAAAACAAAATAATGAGCAAGGTGGAAACAATTGAGAAAAAGATGGATCAAACATCGTCTCGCCATGAAGGACTAATCAAAACTTTGGAACTAAGGTTGGCAAATTTACAATATGAGATTTGTCTGCCAGGTACTTCACTTTTCCAATTTTTCCAACAACAACAAAAAGAGACGGTTTTCCTCAAAGAACAAATTCAACTCTTAAGAAATGACCACTTTAAGCCATACCCATATCTTGTTTGAAACATTGGCATAGCACTTTAGCATCCCAATCTTCCTTCTGTACCTCTCCAGTTTTTTAAATTTCTGCTTTGGTTCCATAAGCCCAATGAGTTAAAAATGGTGTTGTCTGTGCAAATTGATCAGTCTCTCAAAAGCTTGCTGAGTGATGACTGATCTTATATTCCATATGATTCCATTCATGATTGAGTGTGGGTTTTAGATAGGATCCTCCTGGTTTGGACCCCTGACATTGCATTTTGATTGTCCTTGCCCTGCTTTTTCTTGCCCCTTTTTGCTGATTTTCTGCATCCATAAGATTTGGTGATATATCTGCTTGTCTTGCCACATTTATGAGATTTTGAGTAATAGATTCCTTATCAAGGTCCCTTCGTGTTTCTGTTGTATACTCACCTTTTTTAGTAACTCCTCTGTATTCTACTAATTATGTATTGATGTCTTCTTGGCTCATTCCTGCGATCTTTGTAATGTGGCTCAGCTGTCCTTTATTGGTAATCGCTTCATGTGAGGTAGTAGCTGCCTTCTCTATGTGTTGAATATTCCTGCCTTGACTCTTAATTTCCTTTTCTCCAGAGTTTTGAGCATTATGAGATTTGAATTGAGGCTTAGTGAGGATATTTGGCAGACTCACTTCCAATGCTGTAATCTCATTGTTGGCTATTGAGAGATCCTCATCTTTGTGGTTAATTTGAGGGTTTTCCCTTTTGTCTTGTTGCTTTGCCTTGTCATTTATACTTTGTACATTTGGTTCTTCTTCCTCATTAGTTGAATCCTCATCATTTCCCATGCCTTCTGGTACTGCTTCTTCTTCTGATCCTTCTTCTAATTGCTCGCTCCATAACTTGCCTTCACTGAGTTGAATTTTGTTAGCCTTATTCACCTCAGGTATCAGGATTTCTTGGCATGATTGATTTGTTGTGATGTTGTTGATAAAAGCTCTATTGACCCAATGTCCTGTTGTTTCTTTGCTTTCGAATGTTATTGCTTTGTCTCCACTTCCATTTACCACTGCTTGTGTCTTTGTAAGCTGTAATGGGTTGCTAGTACCTGGAGTGGAAATTAAATGTGTTGCCTTTGAGGCATGTGTATTTTCTCTCATTGCTTCATCGGCTACAATTAGTTGATTGTCTTCATTGGCTCTACTCTGTTCAATCTCCAGTGTTGCAAACTTATTGTTTGTCTGCAATCTCTGCCCCTCTGTAGTAGCTGGTGTTAGTGTCAATCTACTTTTGGATTGGTCTGCTATTTGTTTGTCTTTGCTTTGGGTTCGATTGACTTCCTTCCATTGTAGACCAATGTTGCCAACCACCTTACCACTTGACAAAATCTTGAGGGGTGCTGCTTCTTTTGTCTTTTCTTTAGATTTCTGCTTTTCATCATTCAGTAGTTCAGGATGAAGCTTCCAGCATTCTAGTATGTCATGACCCTGTAACTTGCACTGTTTGCAGTATTTGGGTATGAAGTCAAACTGAACTTTTACCCATTCAGATCTTATGCCCCTTGTAAGTTCATTCTCAATATCCATGCGGACTTTCTTTGGTAGTTCTGTTACCAAATCAACTAAAACCTTGACTCTTACACAACTTGGATGAGTTTTATTGATTGTGGCCATATCTACATGCAATGGCTTTCCAACTGCTGAGGCTAAACAAAAGAGGCATTCTTTAACAAAATAAGTAGGTAGCAGATTTGGGAATGAAATCCAAGCCATTGCTTTGGACGTTTCTTCTCCTTCTTTGAATTTGGCGTCATAAATCAATGTCCTCATCTGATATTCGTATTCATCTTTTGCTCTCAGATAATATACTGCCTTCGATGTGAAGTTGATGAAGTCTTGCCATTGCGTCAATCGAATTAGCACGTGCCTGTCTTTGAGGAGCCTAATGTTATAGTCGCCTTTAATTCCACACTGAGCAGCAATTAACCTGCGCAGCTCTTGAATGTCAGGCCACCCATAGGAAAATTTACCGATTACTGCATATTGAAGGCCTTTGATTATGTTCATTCTATCAACTTCAGCTTCTGTAAATTTTACATAGGGCTGACCTTGCAAGAAGCTTGCTCTTTTGAAAGGTATTGGCTCGATTTATGCAGTCGAGTTAGGGTTTACTGTTGGGGGCGAGTTTAGGGTTGAGGGTCTGAGTAGATGACTGTAGTCTAGGGGTTGTTGGCTGGTTGTGTTTGTGATGGGAGTTTGGGGAGTGCGGGGAGGAGGCTCGCCAGCCGATTGATCTCCGGCCGGCGTTTCCATGGATGGCGATGAGAACTTCGTGTTCTTCGCCTCACTTTCTCTCTCTTATCGCTAGAGCCTCTCTCACTAAAAGGCGGACCTTAATTGCATTTCATCTTTACTTGCAACTTCCATGGTTTATTATTTGATTATCTGTATATCATTATATAAGTTGTACTTGTGACTAAAAAGAGATTTTGAGTAATTGCACACACCGCGCGGATAGTATTTAGTGTCTTATGCAGGTTCACATTATTGTTCTGTACTTGTTGAATTTTATGAAACTGTATAGATTATAGCAGGTATCATTTATAATTATTATTTCTTTTACCTCATCGAGGTTAGTTACGATACTTATTGAGTACATTGGGTAGGTTGTTCTCATACTACACTCTGTACTTAATTGTGCACATCCAGGTGGGGGACCAGTTATCAGCAGTAGGCTTGCTTATGGACAATATTCGAGAAGCATTCTATTCCTTACAAACTATTGTTACATTTCAGACATTGTTATTATTATTTAGTTTCAAACTTGTATTCTGTTGTAGAGCTCATGACTCGGTATTTACCAGTTATGGGGGATTATCCTTGTATTGGCAGTATTTTTGTTACTTTGAGGTTTCAGATTTATGCTATTTCTACAAATTATGTTGTTTTAGCTCTTTATTGTTATGTTTCAGTTTGCCTAACCGGTGAGTTTTGGCGCTATCACAACGGGTTGAGATTTTGGGTCGTGACACTTCAGCAAGAATACCTTTTGAGGTGAGTCATATTCTAATTGCTGGACAATTTGACTCCATCATGATTTTCTAATTCAGATGATCGTTTACCCGTGATAGCTGAAACTCAGTAAGGATCTTTCCACATCGGTTCCAGCTTTCTGGCGTTGACGTCTCGAGTGCTCTTAGCAACCTTCCTCAGAACCAGATCTCCCACTTTGTAATAACGGATATTTGCCCTGCGATTGTAATACCGAACCATCCTTTGCTTTTGGGCCACCATCCTCACGTATGCCAGGTCCCGGGGTTCTTTGAGCCAGTCTAACTTTACCAGCAACGCTTCATTTTCTGCTTCTTCATTTTCCTGAGAAAACCTCAAAGTCGGGTACCCCACTTCCATTGGTATCAGAGCCTCTAAGCCGTATACGAGAGAAAAGGGAGTTTCTCCCGTGCTCGACTTCGCCGTGGTCAGATATGCCCACAGCACCCTCGGTAGCTCATCTTGCCTCTTTCTTTTAGCATCTTCTAACTTCTTCTTAAGATTTTGAATGATTATCTTATTGGTTGACTTCGCCTACACATTAGCACTCAGATGGTAAGGTGGAGAAGTAATTCTTTTGATTTTTAACCCTTCCAAGAACTTCATGACTTTTGAACCTACGAAATACGGCCCGTTATCACAAGCAATCTCCTTTGGTATTCCAAACCGGCAAATTATGTGGTCCTATATGAAGTCAACCACTTCGCATTCTCCGATCTTTTGGTAAGGACCTCCTTCAACCCATTTAGTGAAATAATAGTTAAAACTAAGCGGAATCTTTCCTTTCTAGGGGGCGTGGTAAAGGTCTAACTATGTCCATCCCCCATTTCATGAACGGCCACGGAGACACCACCGAATGCAAAAGTGTTGATGGTCGATGCACTAATGTGCATGACGTTGACATTTGTCACATTTTTGTACGAATGCTTTTGCGTCATGTTCCATCTAGGGCCAATAATATCCATCCTTGACCAACTTGAGAACTAACAAGTCTGCTCCGGAATGGTTTCGGCACACTCCTTCGTAGACTTCTCTCATCACATAGTCCGCCTCTGATGCCCCCAGACACCGAGCCAATGATCCTTGGAACGATCTATATAACCGTCCATCAACAAGGAAGTAGCGAGCTGCCTTGGTCCGTAGTGCCCGAGACACCTTTGGATCATCGGGTAATTTACCATGTCTGAGATATTCAATGAACTCATACCTCCAGTCCCAAATTATGTTGGTTGAATTTACTTCGCAATAGCGGTCCACATCCAACACCGAATGTAGCAATTGGACGACTGTACTCGAGTTAGATCCTTTCATCTCCGTGGATGATCCCAAATTAGCCAAACCATCTTCTTCCATATTTTCTTCCCTCAGAATTTTGACGGTTGACCATTCTCTGAATCGTGCAAGTAATGCTTTCACCTTGTTCAATTACTATTGCATATGCTATTCCTTCGTGTCGAAAATCCCATACACTTGCTTGACCACCAGCTGGGAATCACACTTTATCTCTGTGACCTCGGAACCTAGTCCCTGGGCCAGTTCAAGTCCTGCAACGAAAGCCTCATACTCGGCTTCATTATTAGTTAACGGTACAGTTCTAATAGCCTATCTTAGGGTTTACCTCGAAGGTGTGATTAAAATTACCCCGAGATCGAACCCTTTTACGTTGGAGGCTCCAATCGTAAACAAACTCCAAACTCCCAATGTCTTCCCCTACACCATTACTGCTTCCTTGGCAGCCATAGGCATTAATCCTACACTGAAATCGGCCACTAAATTCACCAAAACTTGTGACTTAATTGCATTACCCAACTTATATTCAATATCGAATTTGCTAACTTCGACTGCCCACTTAGCCAAACGGACTGACAACTCAGGCTTGTGAAGGACATTCCTTAAGGAAAAGGTTGTCATAATGGCTATTGGCTGACACTAAAAATAAGGCCTAAGCTTTCGAGAAACAACTACGAGAGCTAAGGCTAGCTTGTTGAGGTGCGGATATCGAGTCTCCGCTCCAAATAATATTTTACTAACATAGTAAACAGGAAATTGTGTACCTTCTTCTTCTTTGACCAAAACGGCATTTACCGCTACTTCCAAGACCGCTAAATAAATTACAACTGCTTGCCTTCCCCTTGTTTTGATAGTAACAATGGATGGACAGGTACCTTTTTACATCCTTTAGTGCCTTTTTGCATTCCAGATTACATACGAAGTCATCCTTCTTTTCCATAAGTGAAAAGAAGTGGCGATACTTTTCAGAGGACCTTGAGATGAATATGCTGACAACCGCCAACCTGTCGGTCAGTCTCTGCAGTTCCATCACACTTGTCAACTGGTCTATGATGTCTTCGATGGCTTTGATTTTATCAGGTTTTACTTCGATCCCTCTCTGCGAGATCAATAAACCCAAGAATTTTCCGGATCCAACCCCCGGGTTGAGTTTCATGTTGTACTTACTCAGGATGTCAAAAGTTTCTTGGAGATGCTGTAGATGATCTCCTGCATTTAAATACTTAACTAACATGTCAGCAATATATACTTCCATTATTTTTCCTTTCTGATTCTCAAACATTTTAGTAATGAGCCTCTGATAAGTGGCTACAGTTTTCTTAAGCCCAAAAGGCATCACATTGTAGCAATATGTGCCAAAGTATTTTATGGAAGATGTTTTTTCTTGATCCTCTAGGATCATCTTGATATGATTGTACTTAGAGTAAGCACCAGGGAAACTCATTAGCTCGTGCCCGGCCATAGCATAAATCATTTGATCAATGTTCAGCAATGAGAATGAGTTATTGCTTAAATCCATATAGTCTACGCACATCCTAAAATTGTTATTCTTTTTAGGTACTACAACTACTTTATCTCCCAATCGAACCAATGTTGAGTAGTGGGGTTACTTCTTCTTTAACAAACCTTTTCCTGACCTCTACTGTCGAACATTTCTTTTGCCTTACCGGTGGGAAGTTTGGATCCATACTTAGGGACCGCTACCTCCCATAGGATACCTGTCATAACCGAGTGCGACCACGCGAAGTAGTCGATGTTAGCTTTATGGAAATTCATAAAACTTCCTCGAACAAACGAAAATTTCTTTCCAAAAACTTCTCAAACAAAGCCACTTGATCGAGTTCTTCTGCGGTCGACTTGGTGGCATCCGCCTCCTCTGGTACCAGAAAAGACCTTGGAACCTGGTAGTATTTCAATGACTCTTTGCTTTATCATCTTCGTTTAAAAAGGGAGAAGGCATCGGTTCCTGTAATTGCTATTTGTTGGACTCCTTCCCCTTGTTGCTGGAAATGATCACCGTGATCACCTCCCTTACCGCCGATTAGTCTCCTCTTATCTGCTTGATCCCTTCAAGGATCAGAAATTTAAGCAGTTGGTGATATGTCGAGGGCACAACCTTCATCTATTGTATCCACGGCCTTTTGAGGATCGCATTGTAGCCCATGTCGCCATCTACCACTTCGAATAGGGTGGTCTTTGTTATACCTTCGGCGTGAGTGGGTAGCAAAATCTCTCCTCAGGTTTTCACGTTTGTTAGGTTGAAGCCATTTAGGAGCTTTGTCACCGAAATGATGTTCCAGGTTAATTTTGCTTGCTCCAGAACTCCCCATTGTATGATGTTGGCTGAACTCCTGGTTTAACCAAAACACGCTTAATTTTGAAATCTTAAACATTAAGTGAAATTACCATCGGGTGATTGTGCAGTACGAGAAGTCCCTCAATATCTTCTTTGGTGAAGGTGACATCATCTTCCGAGACTTCCCGAACCCTCTCGCCATGAGTCACTGATATTTATGTCTTTTTTGCTGCCGAAAACGTCACCCCATTGAATTTGCTCCCTCCGAAGATCTTGTTTATTGTCATCCGAGGTGACCCCCTCTACTGTCTTTGACAGCTTCGCGTTTTCCCGACTCCGACCATAATTGTTTTTGGCGCGGTCACTTAAAATCTCTCTAAGATGGCCATTCTTTAACAGTGTTGCCACCTACCCGCAATGATTTCGGCAGCCCCGAGTTCTATGGCCATGGGTCCCATGAAATTCATACCATATCTTGGATCCCTCTGGAAAGGATCTGATTAGATTGGTTTCGGAAACCGTGCTTCTTTGATATTTCTCTTTGACGACACCAATTCTTCCAGGATGATTTTAAAGTTTGCCTGAATCTTTCTTTCTCCAGCATGGGCCTTAATGAAAAAGTCTGCAAGCATATCAAAAGAATCGATTGAACGCTCAGGTAAAAGGGAGTACCATGTCAGGGCCCCATTCGTAAGGGTTTCGCAAAACTTCTTCAATAGAACCGACTCGATCTCATGTGGAGCTAAATCATTTCCTTTCACTGTTGTGGTGTAGATCGTGATGTGCTCATGCGGATCTGAAGTCCATCATACTTTGGTATGTCTAATATCTTTAACCTCTTCAAGATAAACTCTAGTGTCGCACTTGGTTTAAATGGCAATTGCGTGTACTTCTTGGAGTCTGGACCCTTTCCTACCAGCGGCACACCAGGGATTTGATCCATCTAAGCATGAATCTCTTTTGGTTTTTGATACATTCGTTTATTCATCTCTATCATGAATCTCACAAACTCGGTTTTAAAAGGATCACTCAAGTTATTGTTCCCTGATCCACTACCGGTACCCATGGCTCCTTTGAAACCGACCTTATCGCTTGGGGTGTTGTTATCGATCCTTTGTGTCGTATGATTCACAAGAGCGTTGGGAAGAATCGGGGCCCCTACATGGGTGTTGTTGGAAGCACCCGATAACGCCTACTTCAATTCTGTCATTACATGATCCTGCCTTGAGAGGTGGTCCATGGTTGCTCTTTGCTTCTATTTCAGGAGGTTAACTGTTTTCGCAACGAGTTCGTCCTCTACATCATCTGGAGTTGAGCCTCACACATGTTGAGGATATTGTTCTTTGCGAACTAGGTTTTTGTCATCCCTATCATTGCGGGTGTCGCTGATGGAGTCATCACTCTAAGACACCTCTTCCCGCTCATCATGTGCTCCAACATTGCGAACGTTGTTGACATCATTGGTTGCCATATCGAGTTTTACTTAATAAAAAAAAATCGAAATTCATTAGTAACAAACGAACGGAACAAAGCAATTATGCAGTTGTCCATGCCCCACGGCGGATGCTAAAATGCTCACCTAAAAAAACAGTGCAGTTGAATTTATAATGTTGTTTGTAGACAAGCGAATCGATTTAGTCCAAAAATGATAAAGAAATAAGAAAAAATAAGATTAGCGATTAAAATCAAAGAAAATAGCAAGCCTGATTCTGAGCTCTATCTTTCCTAGGGCAAAAGCATAAGCAATGATAAAGCAATGATAAAATTCTTTAGATTGAGCATAAAACTGTATTCTATAGCTTTTGTGTGCAATATCTTTTCATGTCCCCACAACAGTTGCCAATCTGATATTTATAGCTATGCACTTCGTAATTGGTGCCAATTATTTGTCGACACAACTTTTGTCTGTTCTCGGCTCCATTTGTCACCTCACTATTTAGCCATTTGTTATCAGCCAATTTCACCTCATACATTCTTCTGCATAGGTTACATGAGATATATAAAAAAAATATAATACATGTCATGATTCGTACAAACCTATAAAAAAGATCTTATGGTGAGTTTAAAAACCACAAACCATATGTCACGGGCCAATCTATGCCTAAACTATATTAAAAATACGAATTCTCTTAGCGAAATAGTTAAATTATTTTTCTAATTATTTGAGATTTTGATATACACTAAAATTTTAGTTATTAATTTTTTTCTTATAAGAACAATGTAAGAAGTACTAATATTCAGGAATTTCAAACCAAGTAAGATTTTACTTAAATAAATTCTTTCCTTATTTGCCTCACAATTATTATGCTTAGCAATTTGTTTAGGTTTGGGTTCTTTCGTTTATAGTTATTTATAATTTGTTTATATTAGTGTAACGACCCGACTAGTTGTTATGAGCTTTTGCGCTCCATTAGGTAGTTTGAGACTTTGAGTAGCTTCACATGATATATTATGACTTGTGTGTGTAATCAGTTTTCGTTTTCGAGTGGTATGGGGATTGATTTGGAAGAATGACTCTCGATTTTGAAGTTTTAAGTTGGAAGAATTGACCAAGGGTTCACTTTTGGGTAAACAGATTTGGAATCAGGTTTTGATGGTTCTGATAGGTTCATATAATGATTTTGGACTTGTACATATGTTAAAATTTGGTTTTGGAAGTTCCTAGGGTGGTTTGGCTCTTTTTATTGAAAGTTGGCAATTTGCAGAACATAAGAGTCCAAAGTATGACCAAGAGTTGAATTTGATGTTATTGGACTACAATTGGTGTTCCGAGACATTGGATAGGTCTATATAGTTGAATTTAACTTGTTTTCAAATTTTGGAATAATCCGAAGTGTTTAAGTGTGATTCAGACACTCTTTTGAAAGAATGATAATTTAACAACTTAAGAGAAATTCTATTCGGTTTGAGCCTCGATTCTTTTTTGTGATGTTCCCAAAGGTATTTTGATGAGGTTTCGAGGGGTTAGGGTGTGTTTTGCATCATTTGTTAAGAGACTAGTTAAGTATTTGGAGTTTGACCACGATGCAAGTCACATACCATATAACCAGTCCTAACAATTCTAACAATTTGGATTGGACCAGGATAGTACTACAAGAGCAATGTGAGGTATTAGCACTATCAGTGCTCTTTCTATTGCAACTGCAGATACTATCCTGGACCAACTCCCTTGTCTCTACATACAGGATTCCCACAAGCTCACAACTACAACAAATCCACATACTCTTTGAGCCAGCCAATCAATACTCCAGGTTATTGCCACAATTGCAATGTGTGGTATCAGCACTTCTAGTGCTCATTCTCTTGCAATTGCAGCAATCACCATGGAACCTCATCCATACCTTTTATTACTGGATCAACACAATGCAGTACCTCCACAAACACCACACAGCTAACACACAGCCTCACAGCAACAACACAACCAGCAGCAGCAGCAACACCAGCAACAACAGCAGGATGGATAGACACTCACCACCTCAACAGTGATTACAAGTCATAAAAACACAGCAGAAACTACAAGCTACAGAAACACAAGATACAGGAACTCAGCAGAAGCAACACACAAATACACAAGAAGAACCTAGGGAATGCGGTTGTCTCAGCAGCACATCAACTAAGCCAGTCATATCTATATGGAGACAACTACATCCATTAGACATCACATGTAGTACATAGGCTTACCCCATCAACCATGACACCGGCAATAGGATTACACACAACCACACAGGAAAAGTAAGCAAAAAGCTCAGTCACCACCTCAACAGCATACACCATTGCAACAACAGACATCAATAGCAGTCACCACTGCAGGAAGACCTTAGGGAAACAAACTTACCATACCTGCACTACTTGTCCATAAGACCTCACCAGCAGAACAATCATCAACCCACTATCCACAACACTCAATGGAAGATGAAACACCTCTACAAGCACCAGACAAGTAACACACAGTCTCACAACAGCAGCAACAGCAACAACAACAACAGCAGCAGGAGCAGCTTCCTTTTTGCAAGCCATCTTCAATTCTGCTTTTTTTGCTAGCAATGCCAAAGCAAAGTTGAAAATTGCTACTACTTATTATCTAATACACTACTTAGAAGATTCCCATCCTTTGCTAGAAATAGATCCTATTGTACATGGAGGATATTATTTCAAACCACTTACTTAGTAGATTTAGGAACATATGTACTTTTTTGTATAGTTGACCTAGATTCACTTCATATTATTTTTGTACATATGATTGCCTATCGATATTATAAGATAGACAATCATTGCATCATCATAGGACTAACTTATCATAGCTGTTCAAACACACTTATTCGCCATGCTCTGTTCACCATGCTCTGATGACCAAGGGTGTACTCATTATTTTCTGGGAGGTAAGGTTTATGTCCCCCTCCATTACTGTACTTTATGTTGTATTTATGAAAATCAACCCTGGGCAACCTACCTAGTGGAATTTTAAAAAAAAAAGTTTGACCACGATCAATATTGGGTCAAGACGATCTCTTTTCGGTGTTTTGAGTATGCGAGCAGGTTTGTAGCGTGTTTTATGATTGAAATTCATATATGGTTTGTGTCCAGGAGGTTCCTTATATGTTTTGAGTGCTAAAACGAATATTTTGTGATTAATGATTTTCTGGCGCAACAATTCCGAAAATATCAGTTATGTCCTGAAATTTTCAGACTTCCTTTAAAACATCAAAACATCATAACTCCCACATTTTACGGCCAAATTGGATGATTCAAAAGGCCATTTCTGGTGTAATCTCACAAGGATTATGTTGGGCTAATCAAATGTGATTTTCAAAAATAATCCAGCATCTGATTCGAGCTGAGATAGTTGCAGTATTTTTTCACTTATTTTGGAATTTAGTCACTTTTCTCACAAAGTTTGGAGCTCGGGAATAGGCGATTTTTGAGAAGTTTTCATCTGCTTCATTGGGTGTCACGACCCCAAAATCACACCTTAAGATTCGTGATAGAATCTAATTCCTAGGACTAGGTAAGCCTGACACATGATGGAATCTAGGAGATTAAAACCATATAACCATTTAAATAAAATAGATAAATAACATAACATAGCTGAAAAATGATCAATAGTCATGCATCTCCTAAACCGGTAGTACAAAGTCATAAGCTCTAATGAGAATACATTGAAAATCTCAAAATACATTACTGTTTTGGAATACAAATGACAGTAATAAAGAAAAACACTTAAAGGTGACTTCGAGGCCAGTAAGCGGAATAGCATGTATAACTTGAAGTCTCCACCGCAATCTCGAAATCAGCTCACTAACACCCGGAACGCTCAGAGGTTCCTAGATTGGCATAAAATGTGCAGAAGTGTAGTATGAGTACACTACAAATGGTACCTAGTAAGTATCAAGACTAACCTCGGTGGAGTAGTGACGGTGTTCAAGTCAACACACTCACTAGACATATAAACTACGCAAAATATCAAAATAGAGCTAACAACATAAAGCATAAGCAATAAATGGCACGAAACAGTAAGCATGTTATAGCACGGAAAATTAACTAAAGCAAGTAATACACAAAGTGTAATCAGTTAAGAAAACAATGAAAAGTTCAAATTATCAAGTCGTTCCAATCACAAAAGTAACAACAATAATAACCCCAAGGTATCGCACTTCATAATTACAATTCACAAGTCATAATTCACCCTTATGACTCCGCGTGAGCTTCACATTATAATGAATTTTCCCGAAATAAATTCACACGCTTTGGCCCCCTTATCTCGCTGTGTGTGCATCACAATGATGTATTTCCCCTTACTAGCACTACGCGCATAAGCCCCCTGATCTCGCCGTATGCGCATCAGTATACACAACCCTTATGTCACCGCATGCACATCTCGATCACAGCACAACATTCAATCGCACACCACATGCCCATCTACCACAATATTACTCAGACAATAATACCTATGCCACAACAATACATAGCCCACGGCTCAATAGTAATGTATACAAAATTTCAACAACAACACAAAAGTACGGAAAGTAAATCAATAATGGAATATGCTTCATATAACAACAACTTCAATTTAAGGCATATCAATAGCCTAAGGGTCTAATCTGATCGATTACCACACATAAGCCTGTGTACATACTCGTCACCTCGTGTGCACGTCTTTTCACATAGTACAAGCAATGCAAATAGACCAAATCCTAAGGGGTAATTCCCCAACACATGGTTAGGCAAGATACTTACCTCAATTAGGTCAATTCAACACTCAAAAATAGTTTTTCCTTTAATATTCATATTTTCTCGGCTCAAATCTAACTCAAAACGACTTAATATCAACAAACAATGCTAGAGCAACCAATTTCGATTAATAAAGTTAAAATCTTTGCACAATTTTCCAAAAGTCTACTACAGGCCCGCCCAATCAAAACCCCAATCAAAGGGTAGATCTCGACTACCCATAAGTCCACGAGTCCAAATATGTGTTTTGTTTTCAAATTTGAGTCAAATTCGACTTTGAAATCTCAAATTTTCATATTTCAAAACATAATCAAAATTTCCAAAAATTCCTCTTCAATTCTCATAATTTAGATGTTAAATCTCATAAATAATCATGTTATATAATCAAAAGTGGATCAAAATCACTTACCCAATAGTTTGATATGAAAACCTCCTCCTAAAATCGCCTCCCACCGAGTCTAGGGCTCCAAAATGTGATAAAACGAGACTACGTCCCGAAATCTCGACCTTTTGTTCAGCTGAGGGTGTCGCGAATACGACCTGGGGTTCGAAATTGCGACCCCTCACAAATGCGACACAGAGTACCGAAAAGCAAACCATGTCAGCCCATACAGATGTCTTAATTATGACAAAGGCTTCGCAATTGGGGTAGAATCCTACTTTGCAAAAGCGACCTGTCCCTGCCTAACACTGACTTTGCAAATGCAATTAGGTTGTCGCTTTTGCGAAACTTGAACTCTCCCTGCCATATTTGCAAGTGCAATGCTGGTGCTCGCAATTGCGATAATTGCAGCATCAGTACACTAGTAACCTGAAGCAAGCTCAAACCAATCTGAAACACATTTGAGCCCCGAGGCTCCACACATAACCTCCATACAAGTCTAAAAATATCATACGAACTCGCTCTTGTTCAAAACATCAAGATAACATCCAAAACCACGAATCGGACACCAAAACACATAAAAATTACAATGAAACTCAAGATTTGCTAAAATCACAACCATGCGTCAGATTCTTAGCAAACCAACTCGGGATGACACCAAACATTGCAGACAATTTACAAATGACAAAACATAGTCATTTCATGTCCCAAAACAAAAATTCGACCACGAAAGCCAAAAAGTCAACCGATGGTTAAACTTAGAAAATTTTTAAACCTGCAAATTGCCAACTTTCGGCAAAAAGAGCCAAATTAACCTAGGAACCTCCGAATTGAATTCAAGCATTTGTCTAAGTCCAAAATTATTATATGAACCTAATGGAACCATCAAAACACTATTCTAAGATCATTTTCATACAATTCAAACCTCGGTCAGCATTTCCAACTTAAGCTTCCGAACTAAAAACCAATCGGACCAATTCAAACCAAAACCTCTCTGAAACGAAACCAACTATCCCCGCAAGTCATAAAACCTCAAGTACACATACGGGATTCTTCAAACGGGGAAATAGGACTCAAATTTACAAAACAACCGGTCGGGTCGTTACATTGGGGGTAAGTAAATCTAACTAGAATTTATGATTTTAAAATGAATCTATCATTGATTTTGGCTCTAAATCAAGAAATCTTAAAGAAGAAAATAGGGATTTGGCTTGAAAAATAGGAAAGTATATTTTTTTTTTGGGGGGGGGGGGGTTGGTAAAACTTTTCTAAGGTGAAAATTTGAGATTTTAACCCCGATTTGGAGTTGGTTTTGGATGAAACTTGTATTTTTGGGCTCGTATTGGAATGGGTGTTCGGGATTCATGAGTTTTATGGGGTTCCAGGGTGCAGGCTCGAATTGACTTTTTGGGTTGACTTGGGTATTTGATTAAAGATTCGATCTTTATTGTTTAGGTTTGATTCCTATAGAATTATTTGATGTTATTGAGCTATTTTTATCTAGGTTCAAGTCGTTTTGACGTCGATTCACGTGAGAAGGTATTTTTAGAGTTGTCTTATTTGAAGTAGGTATCTTGTCTAGCTTTGTTGAGTGAACGCTTTCTAATAAATAATATTGTTTGCTACATGCGGGGGTGATACATATGCTAGGTGATGAGCGTATATGCATGTGCCAGGTTTATCCATGCTCTAGGTAAATTAAATGCTTCTTTGTACCTTGTTGAACTTTGTGACCTTTTGAAATATGCTTTGTTTACTTTTATAACTAAATGAGTTAATTTATCCATTTTAGGGATCCTATTAAAATGTATGACATCTTAAAGGACTTTAATGAGCTTTTTATGAGATTGTCGACATACCTAACTTGGTCATACGAATTCTTATATCATGAAAACACATCCGTACCTGTTATTATCATGTTACTTGAGCTTCTTTATCCGTAATAAGAGACTATGATTGGGGCCTTAGGGAAATTTTTGGCACGATAGGTATTTCCGTGCTATGATATAAAGTTGGCATGATGCGTATTTTCATGCATTTTGGAATGAGGTTGGTATGTGAGTTGTTTCCCTACGGAAATGATGGAAGTAGGACCTTACGTTATGGTTACTTGTTCCTTAGACACATACATGTACTCTATCTTCGTTTATATATGTTTTCTATCTTGTGTGTTACTTTCATGTCCATGTTTCCTTATTTAATTTACCTATATGTTTCCCATTTAGCTGTTACTATATATATATATATATATGTCCCTACTGATAAGTGTGAATTTTAAACATTTATTAGTACCTTCTTGCTTTAGTTTTTAGTACAAAAGTAGTGACTTTTGTTTCAAAACCTAATGAAAATGTATGAATTGCAGGCATGACGGAGGGTGTGAGCTCAATGAAAAAATTCAACTCAAAAAGGAGATGTCCCGGCTCAAATAGCCAAAGAGGAGAAGTGCAATGAATTATGCGGTCTACATAACTTATTCTACGGCCGCAGATGCAGATGCTGCCCGCAGAATGAATAGTGCAGCCGCAAACTAACCATTAAAGCGTCTAAGGCTCTTAGCAGAAGTGCGGTCCAGACACCAAATTGTGGGGCCGCAAGAAGCTGCTCGCATTGACAAGCTTGAAAAGATCAGAGAAGATGCAAAAGACCAAGCATGAAGCCTCCGTGAAGCGCGGTCCACAGCCAAATTATGCGGCTGTAGAAGCTGAAGGGCGGGGGTAGAAGTTAATGCGTGGCTACGAAATCCCTCCTACTGCAAAAGCATTAGATGAAAGTGCATACCGCAGCCAAATTGTGCAACCACATAACCTCCCCAAGGGCATTATTGTTAGCGAATTTCATAACATAAACACTTTTTAGGGCAACTTTAGTACTGTAGCAGCTGGTAGGGGTTAGACTTAGCTATTTTGAGAAATTAGTGACTACAATTAGAGAAGACCCATTAAGTTTACTCTTTTATTCTATCTTATGTCTTCAACTACTTCTTCTCTTTCATTTTCCATGCCTATGAGTATGAGTAGCTAGATATTATCGTGGGTTGTGATTCTATCTTATTGTGTCAAACGTATGAGTATTTAATATTAATCCTTGTTATTGATTGGGTGTATGTTATTTAGCCTTGTTTATACTTTATATCTAGAATTAATGGTTGCAAACATTGATTCATACCTATTTGACTTAGTTCTTACTTGAGAAAGAAGAACCTAGTCTAGAAAAACTTGGCTAACAAGAAATTGAACTAGTTGAAGTTTTAATTAGTGTGATTAAAGGATTTGAACTAGAGATAGGAATAACCCACTTGTACTCATATCAACTGTTTAGATTGCTAGCCATTTGGTCTTGATATAGCCAATTTGGGCATAATCACTTTTTGACCGAGAGGTATAGAGTGGGTACTTGAGAAATGAGAGTCATAACACATCCTCATCTACCAAATAAGCATAGATTTACTCTAGCCATTAGGTTTACACCTAGGTGAAGGTTACATCCCTGGGCTTTTCCCTTATTTGATATAAACACCAAAAATATTTCATTCACTTGTTGCTTACTTGTTAGTTTAATTTCTTAGAAGTCAACTTAGATTACAATCTCAGTGTTGTTTGAAAATAAATCTAGTTATTTCAAGTTCTTTTTTTAAGCGTTTACCTTAGCATCTATCTAAACTCCCTGTGAATTCGACCCCAGTTTGAGTTGGATTTTATAATTGCAAAGACCATTTCATACTCGTTAATTGGGTGTGAATTCGACGTGATAAACTTTTGGCATTGTTGCCTAGGAGTTTTACGGTGTAGCTATATACTTGAGTTTGTTTCTTGAATTATCTTCTTTTACCTTCATGATTCTAATTTGTTGAAGTGATTGTAGGTTCCAAATGGAGAACAACGAACTTGGAAACTTACCATTGGGAGAGGTGGATGGCGAAAAGGAGCAACTTGATGAAATGCCTCAAGCTCCACAACAAAACTGTCGAGGCCATGGTCAACAAAACAATGTGCGCCCACCTCCCCCGCCTCCACCACCACCACAACCACAAGCGGCGCAACATCAGATTTTTCCCAATGAAGGTTATGAAAGTACCATAGTTCCACCTCACATTAGCGCGAGAATCTTTCAAATTACCAATGTGATCCTCACTTTGCTCGAGTAATGAGGTTATTTTACCGTGGCGCCGAATCAAATACCTACAAGCATTTGAAAGGTTTTGTGGATACGTGTTGGGGGAGAAAACAAACAAATGTTTCAGAAGATGTTTTGAGACTAAGGCTTTTTCCCTTCTAACTAAGAGGTAAAGCTTTGGATTTTTTGGAACACTTGCCTAGTCATTCAATCCATACTTGGATGAATTGGTGGCTAAGTTTATTTCAAAGATTTTCTCTCCTGTGCACATGGCTACTGTACGGGATGAAATATTGGCTTTCAAGCAAGAGCCCAATGAACCTTTGCATGAAATTTTTGGGTGATACCGGACAATGGTGAATGAGTGCTCGAACAATGATATGACAGACAACATGATCCAGCAAACTTTCTACCATGGTATTAATACTATGAATCTATGTTTGTTCAATCAAATCGGCCGCGGGTAATTTTATGACAACACCTTATATGGAGGCATGTGAGATTCTTGATGAAATGGCAGAAACTTCTTAGGCTTGGCAATCCCGAGCTAATGTTCCTCAAGGTGATCCCAACATGATCCGTCTTCATAAAGAGTTACAAGTCCATGGGCAAGCTATTGCCATATTGACCACAACCATGACTCAACTTGCCAAGGCCCAACTTCATCAAACCCAAGCTCCTAAGCAAGTTAATTCTATAGAAGGGGTGAATTTCTTTGTCGATAAGAAGAGGTCCAAAGGTCCATATTTTAAATCCTGAGTGGAGAATTATGCACAAGATGATGGGAGCTTTAGCCAAGATGATTCTTATCAAGAGCAAGAAGGAGAGGCACAATTTGTGAAAAATTACCACGTGCAACGGAGCAATTTTTAAGTTTCCAATCAAATTCAATGGTGATCTCAAAATAACCAAGGCAATTGGGGTTCTAACAATCAAGAGAATTGGCATACAACAACAGTAACCAAGGGAATTGGGGAGGCACCAATCAAGGAAATTGGGGAAACAATAAAAATCATACAAATCGAGGTTTGGGTTTTCAAAGGCCCCCAATGAACCAACAACCAAGCAACCCACCTCCTTATCCTTCCCATGGTTCAAGTTCTTCAATCAATGAAATGGGTCGTGTTGAGAACAAGTTCAAGCAAATGATGGAGATGAATGGGGATTCGGATGCCGAACTTGCCGCACATACCACATCACTCCGTAATCTTGACGTTCAAATGGGACAAATCACTCCACCTCCTAATACGCGTCCTAAGGGAGCATTACCAAGTGACATGGTAGTAAACCCAAAGTGTGGTAATAAAACGGGGCATGCCATGGCAATTATCATAAGAAGTGGTAGAGGCGGGAATGCACCCACCTCAAATGAAAAGCAATTCGTGGATGATGACCAAGTGATCCAAGAGGAAGAAATCCCACATAACAATGTTCAAGTACATGATGAAGTTTTGATTGATATTGAAGATAGTGTGGAGGAGACCCAAAAAGAGGTGAACGCGTCTAGGGAACATATTCTTGACATACCTGACCCGTTAGTGCAAAAGGCTAAGGCACCCTTGCTGAAGCCTCCACCTCCTTCCCTGCAAAGGCTTGCAAAGAAAAATGGTGAAAATCAATTTAAAAAGTTTATTCAAATGATGAAAGGTATATCCATTAATGTGCCATTATTAGAAGCTTTGGAACAAATGCCCGGTTATGCTTAGTTTATGAAAGATCTTGCGACCAAGAAGAGGTCGATGGATTTTGAAACTATCAAGGTCAATCATCAAGTGACTGCAATTGTTCATTCCATGGCTCCTAAGTTGGAGGATCCCGGTGCTTTCACGATTCCTTGTACTATTGGAAGTGATTCTAAAGCTTTTTGTGATCTTGGGGCGAGTATCAATTTGATGCCTTACTCGGTGTTCAAAACTTTAGGGATTGGGAAACCAACAACCACATATGAGGTTGCAATTGCCGATAGTACCATGAAGAGGTAATTGGGATTGATTGAAGATGTCTTAGTCCGAGTTGATAAGTTTATCCTTCCGGCAGACTTTGTGATTCTAGATATATGAGGTTTACTATGAAGTGCCTATCATTCTTGGAAGGCCTTATCTTCCCATGGGCAAGGCCCTTTGTGATGTGGAAGCCGGAGAACTCACTTTTCGGATTGGTGATGAGCAAGTAGTATTCCATGTGTGCAAGTTTATGCTTCAACCAAATAGCAATGAAGTGTGTTCTTTTGTTGACTTGGTGAGCGGTGTCATTATTGATGACACAAGTGCTACAATCAATATTGGTGACATGTTGGAAGCCGTTTTGCTCAACCCTGATGAGGATGAGATGGACAGTTTCATGAAATGTATGAACTCTTTGCAAGGAATGTGGTCTTACAACTATGCACCCCGGAAGTTATTTTTTGATCTTGAGGAAAACTCCTCCTATAAAAATATTCTATTGAAGAGCCACCTACTTTGGAGTTGAAACGTTTGCCACCTCACCTTCAGTATGAATTTCTTGGCCCTTGTTATACTTTACCAGCTATTCTTTCCTCTTGTTTGGCTAACCTGCAGGTCGATTCCATATTGGTGGTGTTTCAAAAGATGACGAAAGCTATTGGGTGGACGTTGGCGGATATTCGGGGTATAAGTGTAACAATCCGACCGGTCGTTTTGGGAATTAATATCCCTTTTGGTGGCTTTAGGTCTCGATTAGGTTCGTATTGTGTATTAATACTTGCGTGTGGCTGAATTTGATTTTTCAATGATTCGAGATCGATTTGGAAGAAGGATTCTTATTATAGAAGCTTAAGTGGCAAGAGTTTATAGGAGTTTACTTTTGTGCAGACGACTCCAGAATGGTGTTTTGATGATTCCAATAGCTTCATATCGTGATTTTGGACTTAGGCGTATGTCTTGATTTGGATTTGGAGGTCTGTAGGTTTGTTTGATGCATTTTGGCAAAAGTTGGAAAGTTGAAGGTTTGGAAGTTTGAGAGGTTTGACCGGGAGTGGACTTCGCGTTTGCATATCAATGTTCGCGATCGTGGTTCTTTGGGCTGTTGACTCTACATGTTCACGTTAATGAGTCCGCGATCGCGTAATGAGCGACCATGCTGGGAAGGCCAAGTTTCTTATTCTTCGCGTTTGCGTTTGCTTCTTCCGCGATCGCATAATTAGGGGTTTAGGTGCATCGCGTTCGGCCCCTTGTAATGTGTTTGCGTAGTTATTTTGTGTGGCAGAGTAGTTCCTTCTTCGCGATCGCCTGGGATTTTTCACCATCGCGATGTGTAAATACATGTGAAAAATATAAGTACTCTATTTCGAGGGTAATGATATTTTTATCACTTTTTGAATTAGAGAGCTTGATTTTGGAGGCGATTTTCGCGTGACGAATTCGGGTAACTGTTCTTTATTCGTATTTGATTAAATTTCATGATTTCATATTTATTTTTATCATTAAATTAGTGATTTGAATTGGAGAAATTGGGGATTTTTTGTGAAACTATCAAAAATGTAAAATGAGGATTTGAAAGCCGAATTGATGTCGGAATGGGATAATTTTGGTATGGTTGGGCCCGTATCAGAATGGATGTTTGGTTTTGTGAATTTCTCGGGTTCCAAGGTGCAGACTCGGGTTTCTCTATTTTTTGTATTCATTAAAGATCGAAGCTTTATTATCTCGAATTATTTTCTATGGCTTTTATTTCTGATATTAAGTTAATTTGGCTAGATTTGAACCGTCCGGAGGTTGTTTCACACGAGAAGGTCATTTAGAGTATTGAGTTAGCTTTTTTGAGGTAAGTATCCTTCCTAACTTTGTGTGGGGGAACTACCCCATAGGACTTGGGATTTGTTGTATTACTTGAAATATGTGAAAGACGTGTACGCGAGGTGACGAGTGAGTACTCGGACTTGTATGTGGAAATTGACTTGTTTAGACTCTTAGGCTTCCTTCGTGTATTTATTCAAATGTTTTTTCATATTGTATCTTTTATTTGCCAAGTTTGTTCTTTCATGTCTTTATTTTGAGTTGTTACATGTTGTATCTTTACTTGTCAAGTTATCCTATATGCTTTATTTGAAGTTATTACCTCTTTTATTATTATGTGACTTCTTTTATTGTTGAGTTATTCTTAATTGAAATTGTTGTTACACTCATGCATTTAGACGTAGTTGCTAGTTCCTGTCATTTCATTCATTGTTAGCACTAGAAGTCGGAATTGCCATTTCATGGAAATACACTCATTATTGAGTTGTTCTTAAGTAATTAATTGAAGGTGAAGATATTAAAAGTTATTAATTTGTTATAGTTGAAGTTGTTGTTCAATGGAGTATTGTTCATTGTTGAGTTATTTTCCCCGTTCATTTTGTTGCTATTGAGATTTTTGTACACATCATGTTTGAGCTGTGGGCTATGTGATGAGGGGATACTTGTACTGTTGTTTTGGAAAGTTTGTGGCCTATGGGCACTTGTGGTGCGAGTTGATATATCGTACTGTTATGATGTTGGCACATGTGAATTTGTGTGGATCGATTGTTGTTGTAGAGCATAAGGGTGGCATTTCACTGTTGTTGATTGTGCGGAGTGATAGGGGTGGCTATCGTGTTATTGTCCGGACAGAGCGCTAAGGGTGGCTATTTTGGGGAGTGATACGGATGGCTAATGATATTGTAAGGGTGGAGTGATACAGGTGGCTATCGGAGTGATAAGGGTAGCTATTGTGTAAATATCCGGGCGGAGCGATAAGGGTGGCTATTATGATGTTATCAATATAGAGAGATAAGGGTAGCAATGTCAGGAATGATGTGTGTGGCTTGGGGGCATTATGTTGATGATATTCGTGTGATGGTGTGATTTTCCTTGTGTATGTCATACACCTTATGTGACTTGTTCTGTTGCTTTCAAAGAGCTACTCGATGTCTCTCATATTACTTGTTGACTGGGGCTGCAATAGTACACTCGCACAAGTATACATCATAGCATGCCACTTATACTAGTTCAGGAGTATGAAACTTGACATTTATGATCATGCCCATGTATTCTCGTATTATCTACTTTCATTGTGATATTATGCTTGTGACCAAACAGGGCGGATTGTGATATTAAGCCTGTGACCACGCCAGGCAGATTGTGATAGTGAGCTTGTGACTACGCTGGGCGGATTATAATGGTGAGCTTGTAATCATGCTGGGCAGATTGAGATTTTGGCACGTGAGCTGTCCATGCGGTTGTGATTAGTAATGTCGGCACAAGGTGCCACAAGCATATGATTCATGATTTGGGATTCGTGACTTGTGAATACGAGATGGGGTATCTCGAAGTAATTCATTGTGAAACTTGTGCTAGAACGACTCAATTAATTGGTTGTCATTTGCCTTTCTTATTTGGTTTCACGGGTACTTTAATAGTATTCTTTTTACTATACTGTTTATATCACATGTTGATTCTTGTTGCCATTTACTGATTCCTGCCTTCATTATTAGCTCTATACTTCTATACTGCATAGATTATTTTGATTAGTAGGTGTCTTGACTAATACCTCGTCACTACTCCACCAAGGTTAGTCTTGATACTTACTGAGTACCGACTGTGATGTACTCATACTACACTTTCAAACATTTTTGTGCAAATCCAGGTATTCCAGATATCGAACTCATGTAGAGTTATTATTGATCGCGAGGATTCAAGGTAGAGCTACTTGGTCGTCGAAATCCTTTGGAGTCCTTTACTTTTATTTTACTCTCAGCTTGTTATCTGAACAATATTGTATTTCGATTTTTGAGATCGATCTATGTATTCAGCTAGAGTTTGTGACTTTGTATTACCTAGTCTTGGGAGGTTGTAGTGATTATTGCCGTGTAGGCTTATATCACATTTATTTTGGTATTTATATACATATTTGATTTAAAATATCATTGTTAAATTGGATTAATTGTTGTCAGTAATCGTCTTACCTAGTCTTAGGGACTAGGTGCCATCACAACGCCTAAGGTGGATTATAGGTCCTGACAATAAGCCCACCATTTTGCATGCATAAGATGAAGTTGGAGGATGATGCCAAGTCGTCCATTGAGCATCAAAGAAGACTCATTATCAAGTGATTAGATTCCGGGGTTGTCTACCCAATTTTCGATTGTTCATGGACCTCTTCGGTTCAATATGTCCCAAAGAATGGGGGCATGACGGTTGCTACCAATGATAAGAATGAGTTGATTCCTACAAGAACGGTCACCGGTTGGAGAGTTTGTATGGAATATCGTAAGCTCAAAAAGTCACAAGGAAGGATCACTTTCCTCTTCCTTTCATGGATCAAATGCTTATAGATTGGCCGACCGTGCTTTCTATTGTTCTCTTAATAGGTACTCGGGCTACAAACGAATTCTTATTGCTCCTGCAGATCAAGAGAAAACCACTTTTACATGTCTATATGGTACTTTTGCTTTCAAATGGATGCCTTTCTGTTTATGCAATGCAACAACGACTTTTCAACGGTGTATGATTGCTATTTTTATGGACATGGTGGAAGACTACCTTGAGGTCTTCATGACTTTCGATGGTTGGAGATTCTTTTGATGATTGTGTTGCTAATTTGGAATGTTGGCTAGATGTGAGGAAACAAATTTGGTACTCAGGGAGAAATGTCATTTCATGGTTGAGTTAGACATTGTTCTTTGCCAAAAGATTTCAAAGATAGGTATTGAAGTGGACAAGGTGAAGATTGAAGTTATTTCTAAGCTTCTACCCCTCACCTTGGTGAAGGGTGTGCGGTGTTTCTTGGGCCATGCGGGTTTCTACCGGCGATTTATCAAATATTTATCTGAAGTGGTGAACTCGTTGTGCACGCTCCTTGAGAATGATGCCAAGTTTCATTTCAATAATGATTGTATGAGAGCATTTTAACAATTTAAGCTCAAGTTGACAACTACTCCTATCATTACATCTCAAAATTGGAGTTTGTTGTTCGAGCTCATGTGTGATGCAAGTGATGTAGTGGTTGGGGCTGTTTTGGGGCAGCATATCAACATAGTTTTTCATCCTGTTTACTATGCTAGAAAAAACATGAATAGTGCCCAAGTCAATTATACCATTATGGAGTAAGAGCTCCTTGGTATTGTGTTTTCTATGAAGAAGTTCCGCTCGTACTTGGCGGGTGCCAAAGTTATTGTTCACATAGATCATGCGGCACTTCGCTATCTATGAGCAAAAGAAAATCTAAAGATCAATTGATAAGATGGGTACTTTTGTTGCAAGAGTTTGATATTGACCTCCAAGATAAGAATGAAAGTGAAAATCAAGTGGTGGACCACTTATCTCATTTGGAGGAGGAGGGGAGGCCATATGATGGCCTTGAAATCAATGACTCTTTCCCCAATGAGCAACTTTTGGCACTTCCAATGAAAGAGGTACCATGGTGTGTGGATTTGGCAAATTTTCTTGTGAGTGGCATCATTCCGGATTAGTTCTCTTCAAACCAAAGAAAGAAGCTCAAGAGGAATTGTAAAGACTATTATTGGATAAACCATACCTCATCTGTATTTGCACGGATGGGGTGATTCGGAGGTGTGTATTTGAGGAGGAGCAAGATGATATTTGTGCGGCTTGTCATTCTTCACCATATGGTGGTCATCATGGTGGAGCGAGAATGACGGCTAAAGTCCTAAGTTGTATTTCTATTGGCCTACTCTTTACAAAGATGCAAATGAGTTGGTGAAAAGATATGATGAATGTCAACAGGCCAGTGAAATTTCAAAGAAACTTGAGATGCCCCTTATAACCATCTTGGAGATTGATATTTTTGATGTTTGGGGTATTGACTTTATGGTCCCTTTTGTGAGTTCTTGCGGAAACACCTACATTTTGGTCGCGGAGGATTATGGGTCTAAGTGGGTTGAGGCCGTTGCCTTACCCAATAAGAAAGCTAGAAGTGTAGTGGCTTTCTTGAAGGAGAACATTATAACAAGATTTGGTACTCCGCGAGCAATCATAAGTTATGGAGGGTCACATTTTAGCTATATGGCTTTCGACAAGTATGGTGTTACTCACCAGGTGAAAACTCCCTATCACCCACAAACTAGTGGTCAAGTGGAAGTCTCCAATCAGGAGATAAAGAGTATTTTGTCCAAGACACTGAATGCAAATCATATGGATAGGCCCAAGAAGCTTGATGATGCTCTATGCATATATATGAGGGCTTACAAAGCACCTATCGGAATGTCTCCATACCGGTTGGTGTTCGAAAAAGCTTGTCATCACCCAGTGGAACTAGAGCATAAGGCAATGCGGGCTTTGAAGAAATTGAATCTTGATTGGGATGTAGCCGCTAACTTGTGGGTTGCACACTTGAACAAATTGGATGAGTTCTGCTACCATGCATATGAGAGTTCATCCTTGTACAAAGAAAAGATGAAATATCTTCGTGACAAGTATATTTGGAACAAGGAGTTCAAGGCCGGTGATCTAGTGTTGTTCAACTCAAGGTTGAGAATGTTTCCCGAGAAGCTCAAGTTAAAGTGGAGTGGTCCTTTTGAAATTGTTGGTGTGACACCTTTTGGTGCCTTGGACTTGAAAAACAAGAATAAGTAAATATTTTTATTCAATGGTCACCGGTTGAAGCATTATTATTTGGGAAAAGTTGGAGAGAGCCACGTGGTGGCAGTTATTTACTTCCCTTGAGGATGTTATGACATTCGTTCGTTCCAAGATGTTAAATAAGGCGCTTCTTGGGAGGCAACCCAAGTTTGTTTTTTTCTCTTTTAGTTAGATGTTATTTGTTGTCTTTAACTTGATTTGACGTGTGCTGCATGGATTAGCGTTAGATGTGAAATGGTAGCTGAGGTAGTAACATCCAGGCTATAAATGCGGACCGCACTTCTTCTTAGTGCGGCCGCGGAAGAGAAATGCTAACTGTACAAGACCTTGTGCGGCCGCAGATTTCATCAGCGAACCACACTTGCAAGAATCAATCTTAGGTGCCAAATGGAAGTTCCTATGAACTTTTCACCCAATAGTGTGGAGTAAGTCTGCGGATCATCACAAATTATGTGGTCGAAAAAGCACACTTTCAGAGAAGTGATTGACTTAAAGTGTTATAAAATGTGGCGGTAGTTGAAAAAGTGTGGGCTGCACAACTATGTGCTTCAGTGACGCCTAGGTAACAGAGTGCGTACCGCACTTGTAAATGTTTAGCCGCACTTGCCTCTTTGACCCCTCACCTTCTCTGAGTATAAATAGAACAGTAGCCCTCCTTTTACACTTTGCACCCTCTTCACTCGCATGTTGTTACTTTTAGAAGTTACCCAATTACTTGTGATTTGGATCACACACAACCCTTCACCCACTTGAATCTTAGTACACTAGCACTCTCTGGTATGCATCATTTCAATCTTGTTAATTATATTTTTGAATTTATTTTGACTTTTTAACTTCTTTTAGGACATTTGTTATTGCCTTTCTTTAATGTGTCCATGTGGGGTAATTTAATACTGGTAAATTGTTAAAGCTTGTTTAGAAAGGGTTGGGTTGTTTTTTATCATGTCTATACCATGTTACCCAGTAGGATTAACCATTACTGTTCTTGGATGTGCAGACCGCACTTGAAATTGTGCAGTCCGCAAAATTCTGTTTGAGCAACTTAGACGGCTTGCTGTTTGCGCGGTCGCACTTTGATTGTGCGGACTGCAAACTTATTTTTGCTGATCGCAGATAATTTCTACGGTCGCAGACTGTTGTCACACCATCTATCAGAGAGAATGAACCTAAGGACTGAGCACAAATGTGCTGAAGTGTGGCTCGCATTTGGAATTGTGCGATTCGCACTTCCACTTTGCTGACCGCACTTGATCCTTTTCTATTGCATGCTACAATCTTGAAACCTAACTACCTCATTGATGTACTCACATGCTATTATGACTCTTAATTATTTACAACATGAGTATCAACTGACAAATCTCTTTGTGCATATACAACCAATAGTGCAATCAAGAGGTCGAGGTGAATCTTCTAAGGAAGGGGATAACATGCAAGGAGCAGCGGCTGAGGTGCCATACACCTAAGTGTGCAATGAGAAATTACAAAGAAGATAATTTTAGGCGGGGGGAGAGGTAGAAGCCTCTCAGAGTCTAGTTCTTATGTCACATCTAGGGAGGCCACGGAGGGAAATTATGTGTCTTTACCTCAGGAGCCCAATGAAGAGCAATCTAGCCCACATGGGCAGTCTAAGACTCTAGGTGTGCCTTCTACATCTCATAGTACCTCCCAGGGTTCAAATGGAGATGGTCATGAGTCCAATGCAGCTGCTCTAGGCTCTGATTCTGATAATGCCTCGGATGATAGGAGTGGGGGAGCAAGTGCACAGGCAGGCTGGACTTAGACTAAGAAGAAAGTTGTCTGGGAAGATCATTTCTTGAGTTTGCAAGCATATACAAACTTCTGTATGTGGTGGAAGAAGAGATCTCTAACTCATGAGTGGCAATTCCTCCTCAATGACTTAGACAAATAAAACCCCACAGTCTTAGAGCAGTTTACCAAGAGAAAAGGGGTGGATGCGGTTTACTGAGAAGATGATAGAAGTGAAAGAACAACTTGTGCGGGAATTCTATGCCAATGCAGTGCATACTCTCAAAGGACAAAGATCACCAAGCTACGCAATCTGAAAATAAAGTTTGATCAGCACACCCTGAATGCATACTTAGGATTTGATGATATGGATCCGAAGGAGTATTTGGCAAAGGTGGCTATGAAGGACGAGGCTAAACCATGGCCTGCTGAGATTCTTACACCTCGACCGACTCTGCCTTGGATAGGTGCTGGGGTGCCCATCCTCCGCAACACTCTAAGCTTTGAGGGAAAAGGGTGGCAGGCCTTTGTGTGCAACAAACTTGATCTGTTCTTGAATGAGAACAACCTTCCACTTCCACGAGCTATATTGGTAGCCTCTATCATGGCCGGATACCCCATCAACGTCGGTGCTCTAATGTCGGCCAACATCTCACTTGTAGCACAGCAGGGTAACACATCTTACCCCTACCCCAACACTATTACTGAGTATCTGGTTGATGCCAATGTGTAGTCTGGGCCATTTGACACCAAGGTCAAGCCGACCGAGCCATTTGAGTGGTACAAGCTGCAAGATCTGAAGAACCCAAAGAAGAGCATTCGGCTTTCTACTACTGCTGGCCAGTCTGATGAGCCGGTAGTTGTAGCTCCTGGTCTATCTGATAGTCCATCCACTTCAGCTGAGCCTTCCACCAGTGCCACAGCTGCTATCCCTTAGCCACAATCATTAGCCCATACTATAGGTCCTACTCCAGCTTTGAGGCTGGTGCCTATGCCTACAGGCCCGTTGTCTGCCTTGCGGGTCATTCAGACACTTGCAAGCTGCCACAACTGGATGCAGGATGCTACTTCAAAGCTATCTAAGATCTCCAGTACAGTTGCAAGGAAGTCATCTTCATATGCACCATCGGATCCCTCTGACATAGATAAGAAGCTCACCACAGTCTTGGACGACTTTATGGTGATTATGGAGAATCTGGTACAACATGGCACAGTGATAGAGCGGTTGACCAAGCAGGTAAAGAGGATGAGGAAGACACATGCCAGCAAGAAGTCAGTTAATCCACTTGGATCTGAGGTGACCAGGATAGCTGAAGCCGGTGATTTGCCCTTTGACATGCTACTAGACCTCGCCCAGCCTCACCCAGCTCCATCTTCTCATAAGAATCCCGTTGTTCAGCCTGAGGAGTCGTTCCTTGCATCTGACACTACTAAGGCGGTGCGTGATATGTTCAGCTCCCAGGCCGCTCCCACATACAATGATAACATTCAGTTAGCTGAGTCGACTGGGACTGATGCTGCTAGTGACACTTTGATGACTAAGGACACTTGGGGAGTTTCTTCGCCTATCTGCTCTTTGATCTTATTTTGATAAGCATTAGGGACAATGCTTCTTTTTATAGTTGATGATGATTTGATACAGTTGTCAACATTGGGATGTAATAATTAGATGATTCTACTTTTTGTTTATCTTTAATTGTATTTTTTTTGGTAGCTTTTATGTTTTTCTTATTAGTGTTGATAATAAACCTTTTATTTTCTTAGTGCCACGGTTCTTTTCAAAGGTAGTCTTTTGTGTGAACCGGGTGATTCTTCCCGAGGATAGATAGTGTAATAACTTTCTTAAGGGAATGAGTCAGTTTCACGGTTAGGTAATAGTTGTAGTAAGTGGTAATGAATAAAAGCCCTAACTAAATCAAAGAGTTATTTATGCTTCATGTGGCACCAAGATGTTTAACTGCATGCTTATGGTTTGAAACAAGGTTTTTTTGGAGAAAATAGCTCTAGTTTAGAGTCTTTGAGGTTCTTGGGTTGACTTTGATAATCATTAGGTGGTTGAATAGACCATAGTGATCTTTAACTTGACTGTTATCATTCTGGATTTTAGACTATCCTCTTTTACAGTCTAGTTGCATGAGAGGTGAGATGAATTCTTGTTACTATTCCTAGTACTTGAGTGAATAGTCCAGAACTTTGCCCCAAATGTGTTTCAAGGTGAAACTCTAAGTTTGCTTGGTTTGACAAATGACTGTAGCCTTTTCTTGGACCGTTTGAGATTTCTATTGTCACCCTATGATTGTTATCCCTACTCAACCCCTTTGAGCCTTTTAGCCATTCTTTGTTTGGTAACTATGCTACAAGTCTTTAACCGTTTGATTATAATGCTCTCTTGGTACCCGAACCTCTCTTAACACTCATATGTAATAAGTGGCTCAAAGCCTAAGTTTGGGGGAAAAGTTGAGGAATCTAAAATAGGTATCAAGGCATTGAAAGGAGAGAAAAGAAATAATCTCCATGAAAGAGAATGTAAGAACTAAAGAACACAAAGAAAAATCAAAAAGAAAATAAAAAGAGAGATTGATGAAATTCAAATAAGGAAAGTATCTCTAGTATGAGCATTGTAACTACCTGACCGGCTGTTTTGAGCATAATCATTCTATTCGGTGGTTTGAGGCTTTGAGCAACTTCATATTATTTATTATGACTTGCGTGCATGGTTGGTTTTGGTTTTCGAAGGGTCCGGGATAGATTTGCAAGAATAATTCTCGTTTTAG
This sequence comes from Nicotiana obtusifolia, assembly GCA_002018475.1. Classification (NCBI taxonomy): domain Eukaryota; kingdom Viridiplantae; phylum Streptophyta; class Magnoliopsida; order Solanales; family Solanaceae; genus Nicotiana; species Nicotiana obtusifolia. The sequence continues at coordinate 166,538 of MCJB01052019.1, forward strand.
AAGCTTTAAGTTGGAAGAGTTGACTAATGTTTGGATTTTGGGTAAACTTACTCGAAATCGAGTATTGGTTGTTCAAGATAGATTCGTATGATAATTTTGGACTTGTAGATATGTTCGGATTGAATTTCGGAGGTTCCTAGAAGAATTCAACACTATTTGTCGAAAGTTGACAATTTGAAGAACTTAAGAGTTCATAAGTTTGACTAAGAGTTGACGTTGATGTTATTGGACTCTAATTGGTGTTTCGAGACTTGAATAGGTCTATATAATTGAATTGTATTTGTGTGAAAACTTTGAAAGTAATCCGAAGTGTTTAAGAGTGACTGGGATACTCTGCTGAAAGAATGAAGATTTAACAACTTAAGAGAAATTCTATTTGGTTTGAGCCTCAATTCTTTGTTGTGATATTCCCGTGGGTGTTTTGAGGCTTTGGATAAGTTTGTATGATGTATTTTTGTTTGTTGGTATGATTGGACGGGGTCCCTAGGATCTCGGGTGTATTTTGGAACATTGGTTGAGAAACTAGTTAAGTTAAGGATTTGATATTTGACCATGGTCAATATCGGATCAAGATGACCTCTTTTTGGTGTTTTGAGTGTGCGAGCAGGTTCGTAGCGTGTTTTATGATTGAAATGCATATATGGTTTGTATGCAGGAGGTTCCAAATGAGTTTTGGGTGCAAAACTGATTGTTGGTTTTTTTTCTGGTGTAAATGGTTACGAAAATGCCATTACAATTTTAAGATTTCTTTTAAAACTTCAAAACATCATATCTCCCTCATTTTAAGGAAGAGTTGGGTGATTCAAGAGGCTATCTTGGGTGTAATCTCGCAAGGATCGTGTCAGGCTTATCAAACGTATGTTTCGGGATCATCTAGGACCTGAATCGAGATGGGACAGCTGCTACATTTTTTTTTTCTTGTTTCGGAATATAGTTACTTTTTTCGCACAGGATTTTGGAGCTCAGTTTTGGGTGATTTTTGAGGAAATATTTACTACTTGGATTGCGGTAAGTATTTTTGACTCAGATTTATTGTTATTTCATAATCCCAACCTCAATTTTAGTGTTTGATTAATAGTTTTAATTGGAGAAATTGGGGATTTTAGTAAAAACTATCAAAATATAATCTGATAATTTGAAGGCCGATTCGATGTCGGAATTGAATGATTTTGGTATGATTGGACTCGTATCGAAATTGGTGATCAGAATTTGTGAGTTTTGTCGAGTTCCGAGGTGCGGGCCTGGGTTTGGCTTTTTGATTTTCATTAAAGATCAAAGCTTTATTGTCCTAAATTGTTTCCTATGACTTTATTTATGATATTAGGTTATTTTGGCTAGATTCGAGCTGTCGGAAAGTTGTTTCACACGGGAAGGGATTCTTAGAGTATTGATTTAGCTTCTTTGAGGTAAGAATCTTGCCTAACTTTGTGGGGAAGAAATAACCCTTAGGATTTGGTTTAATTGTACTATTTGAATTATGTGAAAGACGTGTAAATTAGGTGATGAGTGTGTACACGGGCTAATATGTGAAAATTTATCAGTTTAGACTCTTAGGTTACTCATAAGCATTTAATTGAAGTTGTTATTAATTGTTCTATCTTTCATTGTCAAGTTTATTCTTACATGCTTTACTTGAAGTTGTTAATACATGTTCTAGTTTCCGTTGTCGAGGTTACTCTTATATGCATTTATTCGTAGTTGTTGTTACATGCTATTGTTTCAATTATTGAGTTATTCTCATGCATTTATCCGTAGTTGATATTTCATGCTACCTCCCTTATTGTTGAGCTTATGTTATGCATTTGAATTTGAAGTTGTCATTTCATGGAAATACCTTCATTGTTGAGTTGTGGAAGTTGTAGTTGTTGAGAGCTATTGACACGTTTGTGGTTGAAATTGTTGGTTATTGGAATACCTTTCCTTGTTGATTTATTCCTTGTTCATTTTGTTGTTATGAGATTCTTGTACATGTTGTGGTTAAGCTGTGGGTGATGTGTTGTGGTAACATTGGTGTTGTTGACCTTTTGGCAAGTTGTGACATATGGGCACTTGTGGTGCGAATTGTGATTGTGTTATGATATTGATACACATGTGGTAGTATAAGGCTAGCGGTTGATACGCATGTAGTGAGATAAGGTGGGCTTGATACGCATGTTGCTACTAGGGGAACTACTTGAAGCCACGCTGTGAGATATGGTGGGTAAAACATGTGTAGCTATTTTGGGAAAAAATAATTTTCAAAACTAAATGCAAGGCTCACGCAGTAATATGATTATGACTTGTGAAATATGATTTTTAGGCGGTACCTCAGTTGTGATTCTTGTTGTACATTTTATGTTAGGACAACTTGTTGATTTGAACGGTTATTATTCTTCCTTCAGTCATTCATCGACATTTTGATTGTGTTTGGTTATTCATTGTTTTCTTGGTCTTAGAACGATTGTGGCTTCTTGTGTGAGTCATGCATTCTATGTGATTTGTTATATTGCTCTAACATGCCAATCTATGTCTCCGTTATAGCATGATAAATTGATTGTCAATATGAATTGAATTGTGTGTAGTCATTATATCATACTCTGTTGAGTTTTTGGTAACATAACGATTTAACTAATAGAATTGTTGACAAGCTTTATTCTATGTGTCTCCTAAGGTAGAACTTGTTATCTCACTCAATGTCTTATTACTTTAATTTGTATCGCCCTTTTACTATAATTCGGTTCTCAAATTATACTTAACACCCTATTGATTGGTCACCTTACTTAAAATTGTTATCACGTTTCTCCTTTAACAAATTTTATATTTAATTTGTTAATTTAACTGATGTTTTGCTTTGTTTAAATATGACATTTTACTCAATTTTATTGATTTCTAAACTAAACCTATATGATACTCTATTTTATATAAATTGTATTTCATTTTACTTTAATTGATTTATAAAATAAACTCATTATTTCATTTCATGCCTTGCTTTATTCAAGATTGCTATTTTGCTTTATGGTGTTTAAATATAACTCGCGATCATTTTAATTGATATTTGTTACGGTTGCAATGTACATGGCAACACGTGTGCCTTGCCGTGTGAACATAATTGTTATTGTGGGCACGAGGTGCCATAGTGTAACATTTGGAAATTGTTGTCCCTGATTTGTGATTTACGAGGCGTGGTGTCTTGGGATAATTCTTGTTTTAGGCATATGTGTTGGGAACAATTTGATTATTTGAGGAGTCATTGGTTCCTCCTTATTTGTGTTCATTCATATCTCATCGATGTTCTGATTATGTTGCTTTTCTATTACCCGTTTACTACTTGCTGCCATTTGCTTTTCTATTATTTCGTTGTTGGTTGTAAATCAATGATCTTTCTATCGTTCGCCTTACGTTGATGTTCTTTCAATTTTTAGCTTCTTGCATATCTTGTACAGGTTTCTATGTCTAGTAGTGGTCTTGACCTGGCCTTGTCACTACTCTACCAAGGTTAGGCTTGATACTTACTGGGTACCGTTGTGGTGTACTCATGCAGGGCTTTTGAACATTTTTGTACAGATCCCGGTATCTCTGATCCTGATTTTGAGAGTTGTGTCTGTGCAGTAGAGACTTCAAGGTATACCTGCTTGATGCTCGCAAGACTCGGAGTCACCATCTTATTTCCTTATGCTACTGTCAAATGTAAATTGAAATAGTATAGTATTTAGAAATTCTAGTATATTCTAGTAGAGCTTATGACTCTGTACTACTAGTTTTGGAAAATGTATAACTATTGGCCGTTACAGTTATGTATTTCATTTACTGGTTTATAATTTAATGATTAAATATTTCTATTCTGTTATTAACTCAGCATGTGTTAGGCTTACCTAGTCTTAGAGACTACGTTCCATCACGACATCCTAAGGTAGGAATTTGTGGATATGACGAGTTGGTATCAGAGCTCTAGGTTCATAGGTGCTATGAGTCATAAGCAAATTTAGTAGAGTTTTACGGATCGGCACGGAGACGTCTGTACTTATCTTCAAGAGGCTACGAAACTTTTAGAAAACTCCACTCTTTTCATTCCTTATCATGCAGCATTGATTTATCTTGTAGCATATATCTTATATCCCATTACATCCGCTCGTATATGATGTTGTGCGCTCGGTATCATCTATAATCCGACTGTTTGTAATGCTACAGATGGGATGCGAGGAGGCCATGGATTCTCGATCATTGTCTCGAGGTATTGTCTAGACTAAGGGCGTGGACGTGTTGGTGGATCTACAATTGTTCAAGTGTGGGATGTATTTGGTTCATGTATCCGATTGGTGTTGTACGAGCTTATGAAGGTTGGTAATGTGGATCATCGGATGTTGAGCTCTATGACTCCGCGCCAAGTGGGGGATTCTACTATCAATGATCAAATTACATGGGCAAGTTTCATATCAGTTTTGGGTCTGAGGTATATAGCAGCGTTGACGGGTCCTCTGGAATTTTACATGATTAAGATCTGGAATTTTCATGGGATGGTGCTGGAACTTGCGATATTTCTGTATTGCTAAATCTACAATCCACCATTAGAGAGGTTAGAGAAACATCTTCAAATTCACAGAAGGTCTTTTCAGAGTGGGAATCTCGGTGCAGCACTGCTGGGTGCTCCAAAGGAAATACAACGGTTTAGGGGCTTTAGGACGACGCGGTTCATGCTAGGGTCTTTTGCGATGAGCTGTGACTTAGGATCATTTTGTATCGACAAGGGAAGGTGTTGACCGGAAGACAAGTCGAGGAGGATTCAAAGAAATGGGTCAGCTCGGTGGTGTTGGGTCAGCATAGCAACAAAGATAACTGGTTCCTTTGGTGTGGTATTCCTTCACCAACGTTCTAGGGCAATGCTCTTGGGTTTGACGGCTTGTATAACTTAGTTGAGTTGGGGAAGTTCAGTTCTGATGGCTTGTTCATGTGCTGACTAGTCTTGAAGAGTTCTTGATAGTGTCGACCACGGCTTGAGCTAGATTTCTGCTACCGACATAAGGAATGTGTTGCACGTTACGATTTTCGCTTGGATGGGGTCACACGTTTTAGACAGCATGGACGATTTCATATTTTTTCAAGAATGCTAGCATCATTTGGTACCACCTGAAAAGGGTGCGCACTCCAAAAGGCACATTGTGCTTCGACTTGCAGATGCCTGACTAGCATTACGATATCGCCCGAGTGATCGACTTTTGATGTTCAGATTTTGCTATATTGCAAGAATGAATTATGAAAGTATTTATCATGGGATCATCGTGTATGACGAAGGTATCAGACATTTGAGTAGTGTAGTTGTGACGACCCGGTAAATCGTCTCACGGGTTACTACTTCGTCTTTCCCAATATCTGTATCATTATGCCTTGTTATCAATATTTTAGGTAATTTAATTGAGTAAGTTGCATTCAGAGTGAAATCGGTAAGAAATGAGACACTTAGTCTCTTTCAAGGAGGCTTAAGTTGTAAAAGTCAACTGTATGTTGACTTATGAGTTAGAAGGCTCGGATGTGAATTCCGATGATTCGATTAGTTTCGGGAGAGGATTTATGACTTAGGAGAGTGATCAGAATTAGTTTTGGAGGTTCCGTGTAGAATTAGGCTTGAATTGGTGAAGTTAGAATTTTGGCGATTTCCGGTTGATAGGCGAGATTTTGATCCAAGGGTCGGAATGGAATTCCGAAAGTTGTTGTAGCTTCGATATGTGATTTATGACTTGTGTGCAATATTTTAGGTCATTCGGACGTGGTTTGGTCGGGTTTAGATCAAAAGAGCGATTTAGAAGATTTTGAGATCCTTAGGCTTGAATCCGATACGAATTTGATGTTATGATGTTGATTTGAACGTTCCGAAGGTTAGAACAAGTTTGAATGATGTTATGGGACATGTTGGAGTGTTTTGGTTGAAGTCCCGAGGGTCTCGAATGGATTTTGGATGGTTGATGGAGTTTAACTTTGGCATTTCAAGAAGGTGCCGATGTCGTACCTTCAAGAATAAGAGGTATCATATTATGCAAATGAACTCCAAATTCAGTTTTGATTGAATAATTAGATCCGTATCGAAATTTTGGAGCCATAGCAAAAAGAATCATCCAATTCGGACATCATATGAGGAAGTTATGCCTATTTTCGTGTCGGGGAAAAACTCTGCAGACATGTCGATTCTGCGATTGCAGAATCGATATGCGAACCGCATTTTTGGCCCAGAATGTCGCATTTTGAGGCAGAAACTGGGGGCGAGAAATGCGACCAAAATGCGAACCGCAAAGGTGAAATGCGGTCCGCATTTTTGACAAACAGGATCGCATTTTTGACCTGAAGAGGGTGTTTTAACTCGATTTTTGACACTTTTTAAGTAGAACCCAATGCCCATCTTGTTCTATAAGACCCATTTTCGTCACCCACGAAGAAGAACACCTTCAAACACCATAGAATCACCATAAATCAACCTCAAAACCATATTCAAAGGAGATTTTCATGGACAAATTCTTAGAGGAAGAGTCTTGGTCATCTTAAACATACTTGGGGCCATAGAACTCGAATTGAAACAAGTTTTGAAGCAATTCTTGGAGGGTTTCCAAGAGAAACATCGGAATAAGTATTCCTAACTCAATTTTTGGAGGAATTACCTCAGTTTATCACTATTTTTAGCAACTAATTGGTGGTTTAAGTTGGGAAAAATTGTAGAAAACCCTAAGGCTTAGGTGTGAGGGTTAGAGGTCGATCCGGTGTCGGAATTCGACAAATTTTATATGGTTGAACTCATGAGGAGATAAGGAACCCGTTGAAGTGATAATTTCTAATTTTTGAAGAGTGGGCCCGGGGCTCGGGTTTTGCTAATTTTGGGATTTCCTAGTAATTTTGATTATTTTCGCTTGGGCTTTGTCCCCATAGCATAATGTGACGTAATTATTCTGAATTTGAATAGATTCGACGCACGTGGAGGCCAATTCAAAGGGCAAAGGCGTCGCGGGCTAAGGATTTAGCCGGTTTGAGGTGAGTAATGTTTGTAAATGATGTCCTGAGGGTTCGAAACCCCGGATTGCAAATTGTGGTGCTATGTTGAGGTGAGGCACATGCTCGATGATGAGCATGGGGTTGTTTACTCCTGGGGATTGTGACTTGGTCCATCCCGATTTATGATTTTACTACATATATGATTGAAACTTGTTTGATATCATCATGATTTGGGCTGCTTGCAATATTTGGGCATCTCGCCGGTTATGGAACCCTTCAAGGCTATTTGTCATTGTTTATTACATCGTATTTGGCATCTCGCCGGTTATGGAACCCTTCAGGGGTATTTGTCATTGTTTATTACATCGTATTTGGCATCTCGCCGGTTATGTGAACCCTTCAGGGGTATTATTTGGCATCTCGCCGGTTATATGGAACCCTTCAGGGGTGTTATTTGGAATCTCGCCGGTTATGTGAACCCTTCAGGGCTATTGTTGCTGCATTGATTCATTTCATAAACTCAGTTTTGAAACTTAAATGATATTTTCAAATGATTTAAATGGATCGGGTGGCACGCCGCCACGAGATGTGACATGCATGGATCGGGTGACACGCCGTCACGATATATTGCGCTACTGAACCCCCCACAGTAAGCGCCGGGTACCCAAGGAACGGGTGGCACGTCCGCCACGATAGTCATGACTTGCATTGCATCGCATTGCATTTTTGGTTGTGTTGGTGTTGTTTCCAATTACTTCACGTTATCTATTTGAGATGTTACATGTTTTTACTGCTCCATCGTGGATTATTTTGAGTCTTATGTGTTTCTTACTTTCAGTCATTATTTATATTTATTACTCACTGAGTTGGAAGTACTCACATTACTCCCTGCACCACGTGTGCAGATTCAGGCGTTATCGGTTCCACCCCGAGGTATTGACTACTACTATTGTCAGGGTGGTGATTTAGAGATTACGAGGTAGCTGTCGGCGTTCGCAGCCCGTATCTCTTTTATTTTGTTGTTTCCACTTTCTTCAAACAATTGTGCCCAAGATATTGTAATAGTTATTTTGTTATTAGGATTTCATTAGTGGCTCATGACTTCGTGACACCCCGATCTGAAGGTTGTAGTCGGGATGGTTTTTCTACATCTTAAACCATACTTATATTACTTTTGTATTGTTTAACTGTTAAAATGAAGTTAGTTTGGATTGGCTGGCCTTGTCTTCTTGAGAGGCGCCATCATGACCGAGTTGGGATTTTGGGTCGTGACAGTAGTAGGGATCGGATATGGAGATTCTGGCATTTTAAGGATCAGAAAAATAAGAAGTTTCTTAGAAGCAACGTATTCCATGGCTGCACATGGTAAAGGTATGTTAAGAAGTTGGAGACTGATGATATGTGCTATAGATATGCTATTGTGGGCTTTTCGGTCGCTATCCACCTATTTCGGAAGGATCAGAATTGATTTAGAGGCCACGGGTAGGCCTATTGAGAATTTATATTGTACACCGGGTCAAACTTGTTTACTTAGCGTAGTTATTGTAGTTGGTGGTTTCATCGTTTAGAGTTGACCTTACTCGTGTTCTGATGTGTTCTCTGTGTGTTACTCTTCTACGCCACGACAAGTTGTGAGACTGTTGACTATTTACATACATTATGTTTGGGCTTTGTAGCGAAATTCGAGCGAGATTGCTCTTGGGTGTTGAATGGTTGATTGTGCCTTGGTTATGGTCTTCATGTTTCAGGTATAAAGTGATAGCCATATCTCAATGGTTACGGTCACGCGCTTCGTATGTTTGTTGTTTATGCTTATGGTTGTTGATTGTGACTATCATAGCTCGACGTATACCAGGTGGACCAGTGTCAGATTGGGTCGTGCATTACAACAACATTATGTTAGGATATGATACTTTGTGCTTATTTCATGTGTTATGTTTCCCCTTGTGTTGTGGATTGATAGCATTGTGCTTTGTGGTGGTATTTATTGATCTGGCAGGACGGTTCCTTCATTTCCATTCTCTTTCCATCATTGGGTATATCTGAGTTATTGTTCGTTGGTGCATGAATTGCATGGTATTAGGCTCTAGGTAGGATTTTGTATTATAGGTCGGTCGAGTAGCTTGTAGTAGACGAGGTGAGGTTATTGGTCTTGAAATGAGTGCCATCGGATTTGATTAAGGTATGTTTGCAAGAATTGTGTCACTAGTCGACTTAGACTTTGGCTATGGTTCGTATCGGGCAAGAGAGCTCCACAACTTGTTGATCTGATGGGTGGTTATGAGTTTTTGTATGTTTCTTACATCATTGGCAGTGTACGAAGGTTCAGAATAAGGTTTTAGTTGGTATAAGGTTTGTTACTGGTGTCAGGTTGGTTATTGAGCAACTATTGTGGTCAGAAGTTATTGCTATGAGTATTTGAGTTATGTGGTATATCATGTGATTATGTCTTGAGATATGTCTATGGATTGATACATCTTGTTTAGTGTTATACGGTGCATAGATGCAAGAATCGGTCCATATAATAAGTTGCGGATGTTGGGGATTGGGGTTTTAAGGTTTATAGATTAAGGTTGAAGTAAGGATCCTCTGTTAGGTGGTGTTGTCAGGCTTATATGGGTTGGTTAACATGGGATCACCCATGGTTATGTGTATGGTAGGATATATGGAGATTTGATGGTTTTGGAACCACTCTTGGCACGTTCGAGGACTAACATATGTTTAAGTGGGGGAGAATGTAACGTCCAGCCGGTCGTTTGAGCTTTAGCATTCCATTAGGTGGTTTGAGACTTTAAGTACTTCATATTATGTATTATTACTTGCGTGTGTGGTTGATTTCGGTTTTCGAAGGGTTCGAGATTGATTTGAAAGAATGATTCTCGTTTTAGAAGCTTTAAGTTGGAAAGTTGACCAAGGTTTGACTTTTGGGTAAACGGACTTGGAGTCGGGTTTTGATTGTTACGATAGGTTCGTATGACGATTTTGTACTTGTACGTATGTTTGGATTTTGTTTCAGAGGTTCCTAGAAGAATTCGACACTATTTGTCCAAAGTTGGCAATTTGAAGAACTTAAGAGTTCATAAGTTTGACCAGGAGTTAACTTTGATGTTATTAGACTCCAATTGGTGTTTTGAGAATTTTGATATATCTATATAGTTGAATTGAACTTGTGTTCAAAGTTTGAAAGTAATCCGAAGTATTTGAGTGTGATTCGGACTGTAACGACCTGGCCGGTCATTTTGAGTATTGTAGTGTCGTTCCCTATTTATTGCTTATTTTATGTTCAATTGTGGTTATGTGACTTGCTGGGGTGGTTTGTTTGGTTACGAGGATGTTTTGAAATGAACTGGGATACTTAGTCCCAAGGTTGGAAGCTTAAATTGAATGAGTTGACCGGATATTGACTTATGAGTAAATGACTCCCAATGGAGTTTTGATGGTTCCGATAGCTTGGTAAGGTGATTTATGTCCAGATATTGAATTGGAGGGCCGTAGGTCATTTTGGCTTGAATTGGCGAAAGTTGGAAAGTTGAAGGTTTGGAAAGTTGAGAAGTTGGATCGAGAATTGACTTTGTTGATACCGCGCTCAGATTTTTGTTCCGACAGTTAGAATAGGTCTGTTGTGTCATTTATGGCTTGTGTGCAAAATTTGAGGTCAATCGGAGTTGGTTTGTGTATTTCGATATTGGCTTTAGAAGTTGGAAGTTCAATAGTTCATTAGACTTGAATTTGTGTGCCATTCATGTATTCAATGTTGTTAGATGAGTTTTGAGGCTTTGACTAAGTTTACATGATGTTTTGGGATGGGTTAGTATATTGGATGGGGCCCCGGGGGTGCTCGGGTGTGATTAGGATCATTCTCGGCTCATTTTGGACTTGTTGGACTGCTGAAAGGGCTGTATATGGCTTCCTTGTACGCGTTCGCGAGGGAGGTCTTGCAATCGCGAAGTGTCCTTGGGTGCCTGGTAAAGTTTGTACATTGCGTTCGCGAGAATTTGGATGCGTCACGAAGGTTTAGGTGGTCTGTTCATCGCGATCGCGAGAAGGGCTTCATATTCGCGTAGAATGTTGAGGCTGGCCAAGGCTCCAGGCTTTTAGCCTACGCGTTCGCGGGAGAGGGGTCGTGTTCGCATAGGCATTTGATCAAAGTTCATCGCGTTCGCAAAGGAGGATTTGGCAACTGAGTATATTTGTGCTTCACGAACGCGAGGCAATTCCCGCTTTCCCGAAGAAGAGCACCTAGGCAGAAAGTTTAAAATCCCAAATTGTGGGTTAGAGTATTATTTCATATTTTGACTTGTGGAGCTTGGGTAAGGGCGATTTTTGTGAGGGATTTCACTACAAATCAAGATGTAAGCAACTTTTGATCAATTTTATCCATTAATATTGAATACCCATTGATTTTCCCACCTAGAATATGTGCTTTTTAGGTGAAATATGGGGGATTTTGGACTAGGTATTGGAGAGTAAGATTTGGCGTTTGAGGGTCGATTTGTGATTGGAAATGAATGATTTTGGTATGGTTGGACTCTTTATTGAATGGGTGTTCCAATTTTGTAAATTTTGCCGGGTTCTGAGGCGTGGGCCCATGTTTGATTTTTTGGGTTGACTCTTTTAATTTCGTTAAAGAACTTAACTTCATCGTATAGAATCGATTTGTATATCTTGTATTGATTATATTAAGTTGTTTGTGACTAGATTCGAATAGTTCGGCGGCTGATTCACGAGGTAATGGTTCGTCGGAGCATTGAGTTGCGCACTTTGAGGTAAGTAACACTTCAAAACTTGGTACTGAGGGTATGAATCCCTGGAATACGTATTATATGATTGGTATTGGGGTGACGCACATGCTAGGTGACGGGCGTGTGGGCGTGCACCGTGGTAATTATGACTCAATTGATTATGGATACTGTGTAGTTATCTAGTCTTCTTTTATCCGTTTAATTCTTACGTGCTAGAGCAATTGAGTTATGATTCATGTTAGAATTCATGTTTTGGCTATGTGCTTATTCTGCTGGAACCCACTAAATTTATTTCTGTTGTTGAGATATTTTCTTAAGCTGCAATTATGTACTCAGTCATGCTTATTCATTTGCATATCATATCTCAGTCTCTGTTATCATTAATGTTACATCAAGTTAACATTGTTTGGGCTGAGTGGTATGAGATTTGTGAGCTCGTGAGACTAGAGGGATTGATGACTGAGTTGAGGCCTCAGAGCCAGACTGTGAGTAGTATTGTAGATCGGGATGCACGTTGCAGCAGGCCATATTGGCTTTATATCTATTATTATTATTAATATGGATCGGGTTGCACGCCGTAGCAGGTCTTATTTTCTTATTTATTATCGTGGATCGGGATGCACGTCGCAACAGGCGTTATAGGCTTTATATTAGTGATTTATATACATATACTTTAGTGAGGGGCATTTATGTTCGGCATCCGTACAGTGTTGAGTGATTGTGTGTGATTAGTGGGAAATGAGATAGACAGATTGAGTACTCTAAGAGTATGAGTAATTGGGATTATCACTATGATACATTACATTTGACATGCATATTTCACATGTCGGCATAGAGATGTAACATTTGTCATGCTAGCTGCACTTGGCATATTTTATCAGTGTTGAGCTAAAATTGTTGAACTTGAGAGCATGCCTAAATTTCGTAATGTGTACAAGTTGAATATGGAAGTTTCTCTGAGTTATTGTTGTTATTATATTGTTATATCTATGTTGTCATTATTTTTATTCGGACTATATCTTTCTACGCTCGCTGCTGCTTTCAGCCCAAGGTTAGTCATTTTACTTACTGAGTACATTGGGTCGGTTGCACTCATACTATACTTTGCACTTCGTGTGCAGATCTAGGTACATCTAGACGCAGTGATTAGTAGAGTTGTGATAGTATTTGTTTAGAGACTTCGAGGTAACTGCTATGACGCTCGCAAATCTTGACTCTCCTTCCTTTCATTTTATTTCGGTCTTGTTCGATTTTTCTCAGACAGTTGTACTAAGTTTCAATCTATGTTGACACTTAGTGGCTCATGTACTCTGTGACACCAGGATTTTGGGATTGTTCTAGTTGAGTTACAGTTGTTTATTAGTTATCCATGAGGTTTTCTTACTATAAATCTTATTAAATCTTTTTTTATTCAAATGCACAGTTGTTATGTGATTGTCGGCTTGCGAAGTAATGTGTTAGGCACCGTCACAACACATTGGGATTTTGGGTCGTGACATGTTGGCATTAGAGCACTAGGTTACTTAGGTCTCATGAGTCATGAGCAGGCTTAATAAAGTCTTGTGGATCAGTACGGAGACATCTGTACCTATCTTCGAGAGGCTACCTAACCATTAGGAAACTTCACTTTCTTTTATTCTTGTCGGGCAAATTTGTTGATTCCGGAAACTAAACATCTATTATTCTTTTCTTTCACAGATGGTGAGGACACGTGCGACTGGATCAAGCGGACAGCCACTAATACCGCCAGCTATGGCCGCAAAAAGTAGGGGCTGTGGTAGAGGCCGAGGTGCAGCTCGTACCGCAACTAGAACAACACATGTGGAGCCACCAGTTGCTCCAGCTCAGGAGCAGGTATAAGATGTGGTCGAGCTGGTGGGACCAGCTCAGGCACTTGTTGTGCCCATTGTGATTCCAGGCCTTCAAGAGGCTTTGGCCTAGAGATATTGATTGTATGCACTAGCATTGCTCAGGTGGTTTCAGTTCTGGCCACACCAGCCAATTCTCAAGCCGGGGGAGGTGCTCAGACTCCTACTGCCCATACTCTAGAGCAGGTAACTCATGGACTCCAAACACCAGGGTACTAACAACCCAGTCGGTTGTAGCTGCTCGGGCCCAGGTTGGACGACCTATGAGTGAAGAGGAGCAGAAGAGACTCCAACAGTTTGGGAGGCTTAAGCCTCCAGAGTTCAGTGGGGCCGAGTCGGAGGATACTCAAGATTTTATAGACAAGTGCCAACAGATCCTTTGCACAGCAGGTATTTTGAAGACTAGTGGGTTTTCATTCACTCTTTTTTAGCTAACGGGGGCAGCCTACAGATGGTGGGAGGCCTATGAGTTGAGCAGGCTAGCCGGAGCTGCTCCACTTACGTGGCATGTGTTCTCAGTTCTCTTCTTAGAGAAGTTTATTCCAAAGACTCGCAGAGAGAAGTTGCGTAGGTAGTTTGAGCAGCTACGCCAAGAGGGTATGTTAGTGACCCTGTACGAGATGAGATTTTTAGAGTTGGCTCGTCATGCAGTATGGCTAGTTCCCACTGAGAGGGAGAGGATTTGGAGGTTCATTCATGGCCTCAACTATGGACTGCGCTTTATCATGACTCGGGAGATTGCGTCGAGTGCAAGGTTTGATGAGGTGGTTGATATTGCTAAATGCCTAGAGCAAGTTTGTAGTCAGGAGCGTGAGGAGAGGGAGGCCAAGAGGGCTCGTGGTTTGGATGTTTTCAACAGTGCCTCGTTTGGAGGACAGTCCCACCACAGCAGGGGTCATCCTTATAGGCCCGCTCAAATGGCTCGTCCGGTTCATCGTGGTGCATCCGCTAGCCATGGTTCATACAGTGCTCATCCGGGTTAGTCATCTTTTAGTGCCCTCCCAGCTCAGAGTTCATCCCGTGCTCCATCAGTTCAGGTTTCATCTGTACCAGGTCCTTCTAGTGGTTATTCTTGTTCTTGAGGTTTGATTTAGTCTCTGCCGTCATTGACGGATTGGAGTTGCTTCGAGTGTGGAGAGTTAGGGAATGTGAAGAGGTATTGTCCTCATTTTATGGGAGGTCCAGTTCAGCAGAGAGGTCAGGCTATGACTTCCGCACTAGTTATTTCACCACCCGCTCAGCCAGCTGTGGAACTCAGGCAATTCGGGGTCGCTCTAGAGGGGGAGGCCGATCAGGTGTGGTCAGGCTCGATGCTATGCTTTTCCTGCCGGACCAGAGGCTGTTGCTTCAAATGCAGTGATCACATGTATTATTTAAATGTGCCACAGGGATGCTTCCATATTATTTGACCTTGCTTCTACTTATTTGTATGTATCATCGTATTTTGCTCGTTATTTGGATATGCCCCGTGATTCATTAGTTACACTTGTTCATGTATCTACGTCGGTGGGTGATTCTATTATTGTAGACCGTGTGTATTGGTCGTGTATAATGACTATTGGGAGGTTAAAGACGAGAGTTGATCTGTTACAGCTTAGTATGGTTGATTTTGACGTGATTCTAGGAATTGATTGGATGTCACCATGTCATGATATTCTGGATTCCCCGCTAAGACCGTGACGTTGGCGATGCCAGGATTTCCTAGGATTGAGTGGAAAGGTTCTTTGGACTTTGTTCCCAGTAGGGTGATTTCATATTTGAAGACCCAATGGATGGTTGAGAAGGAATGTTTGGCATATTAGGCCTTTATGAAGGATGTTGGTGCTGATACTCCTCCATTGATTCTGTTCCGGTAGTGCGATACCTTCCGGATGTGTTTCCTGTACATTAATTTTTGTATTGACTTGGTGTCGGGCACTCGGCACATCTCTATTCCTCCATATCATATGGCACCAGCAGAGTTTAAAGAATTGAAAGAGCAGTTTCGAGAGCTTCTTGATAAAGGGGTTCATTAGGCCTAGTGTGTCGCCTTGAGGTGCAGTGGTTCTTTTTGTGAAGAATAAGGATTGTACTATGCGGATGTGCATTGATTATTGGCAGTTGAACAAAGTTACAATTAAGAACAAGTACTCACTGCCGCGCATTGATGGCTTATTTGACCAGCTTCAGGGAGCTAGAGTGTTCTCTAAGATTAATTTGAGGTATGGGCATTATCAGTTCCTGAAGATAGATATCAGAACCTACTATGGTCACTACGAGTTCCTTGTGATGTCTTTTGGGATGACTACTGCCCCCAGCAGCATTTATGCATCTGATGAACAGTGTATTCCATCCATATCTTAATTCTTTTGTTATAGTATTCATTGATGATATACTGGTGTACTCACGTAGTCGGGAGGAGCATGCGCAGCATATGAGGATTGTACTGCATATATTGAGGGAGAAGAAGCTTTATGCTAAATTCTCCAACTGTGAGTTTTGGCTCATGGCGTTCTTGGGGCATGTGGTGTCCAGTAAGGAGATCAAGGTAGATGCGAAGAAGATTGAGGCAGTTCAGAGTTGGCTTAGACCATCTTTAACTACTGAGATTCAGAGTTTCTTTGCTTGGCCAAATATTATTGCTTTTTTATGGAGGATTTCTCGTCTATTGCTGCACCTTTGACTAGAGTGACCCAGAAGGGTGCCCCATCCAGGTGGTCTAAAGAGTGTGAGCAGAGCTTTCAGAAGCTCAAGATTGCTTTGACCACAGCTCTCGTTCTAGTTTTTCCTTCAGTATCGAGTTTAAATACGGTGTATTGGGATGCTTCTCGGATTGGTATTGGGTGTGTCTTGATGCAAGAGGGTAGAGTGATTGCTTATACTTCATGCCAGTTGAATCCCCATGAGAAGAACAACCCCATTCATGATTTAGAGTTGGCATCCATTGTTCATGCATTGAAGATTTGGAGGCATTACCTCTAGGTGTGTCTTGTGAGCTATTTACAGATCATCGGAGTGTACAACACCTGTTCAAGCAAAAGGATCTAAATTTAAGGCAGCGGAGATGGTTGGAGCTATTAAAAGATTATGATATTGCCATTTTGTATCATTCCGGGAAAGCCAATGTGGTGGCCGATGCCTTGATTAGAAAGGCGGTGAGTATGGGTAGCCTTGCATATATTCATGCTGGTGACGGACTGCTTACATCAGATGTTCAGGCCTTGACTAATCAGTTCGTGAGGTTAGATATTTCGAAGCCTAGTCGGGCTCTAGCTTGCATGGTTTCTCGGTCTTCTTTATATGAGTGCATCAGAGAGTGTCCGTATGACGACCCCCCATTTACTTGGCCTTAAGTACATAGTACATTATGGTGATGCCATGGAGGTTTCTATTGAAGATGATGGGGTGTTGTGGATGTAGGGTCGGATTTGTGTGCCCAGTATGGATGGGTTACGTGAGTTGATCCTTGAGGAGGCCCACAGTTCACGGTATTCCATTCATCCGGGTGCCGCAAAGATGTATCATGATTTGAGGTAGCACTTTGGTGGAGAAGAATGAAGAAAGATGTAGGGGATTATGTGGCCCGGTGCTTGAACTTTCAGCAGGTGAAGTACGAGCATCAGAGGCCGAGCAATTTGCTTCAGAGACTTGAGATTCCTAAGTGGAAATGGGAGAGTGTTACTATGGACTTCATTGTTGGGCTCCCTCGGACTTTGAAGAAATTTGATGCTATTTGGGTGATTGTGGACCGGTGACTAAGTCTGCATAGTTCATTCCTGTTGTGACTACCTATTCTTCGGAGTGGTTGGCTGAGATCTATATCCGTGAGATTGTTTGTCTTCATGGTGTGCCGGTTTCCATCATTTCTGATCGGGAATGCAGTTCACATGATAGTTTTGGAAAGCAGTGCAGTGAGTGTTGGGAACACAGGTGGAGTTAAGTACATCATTCTACCCCTAGACGGACGGACAGTTTGAGTGCACCATTCAGATATTGGAGACTACTTGAGAGACCGAGCAGAAGATGCGGAGCAGCTATCTACACCTATTTGAGACTCCAGGTATGATTCTAGAATCGTTCGAGGATGAATGATTGCTTAAGAGGGGGAGAATGTAACGACCAGACCAGTCGTTTTGAGTATTATAGCCTGTTCCCCCTTTTATTGCTTATTCTATGTTCAATTGTGGGTATGTGACTTACAGGGGTGGTTGCTTTGATTCCAGGGATGTTTTGGAATGAAGTAGGACATTAATCCCAAGGTTGGAAGCTTAAGTTGAAAGAGTTGACCGGATGTTGACTTATGAGCAAATGATTGTGAATTGAAGTTTTGATGGTTTTGATAGCTTAGTATGGTAATTTTGGACTTAGAAGTATGTAAGGATATTGATTTGTAGGTTCTTAGGTTGTTTTGGCTTGAATTGGCGAAAGTTGGTAAGTTGAAGATTTGAAAAGTTGAGAAGTTTGACCGAGAGTTGACTTTGTTGATACTGGGCTCGAATTTTAGTTCTAGGAGTTGGAATAGATCCGTTGTGTCATTTATGACTTGCGTACAAAATTTGAGGTCAATCTGATTTGGTTTGGTGTGTTACGGTGTTGGTTTTAGAAGTTGAAAGTTCAATAGTTTATTAGTTTTGAATTGGGGTGCGATTCGTGCTAATGATGTTGTTTCATGTGATTTAAGGCTTCGATTAAGTTCGTATAATGTTTTCGAATATGTTGGTATATTTGGATGGGGTCCCGGGAGCCTCGGGTGTGATTCGGATCATATTCAGCTGATTTTGGACTTGTTGGACTACTGAAATGGCTGTATCTGGTTTCCTTACACGCACTCGCGAGGGAGGTCTCGCAATCACGAAGTATCCTTTGGTGGCTGGTGAAGTTTCTACATCGCGTTCGCGAGAAGTTGGACGCGTTCGTGAAGGTTTAGTGGGTCTGTTCATAGCGATCGTGAGAGGGGCTTCGCATTCGCGTAGAAGGTTGAGGCTGGCGTAGGCACCAGGCTTTTAGCCTACGTGTTCATGGGAGAGGGGTCACGTTCGTAGGCATTGGATTAGAGCTCATCACATTCACAAAGGAGGATTTGGCAGTTGAGTATATTTGTGCTTTGCGAACCCGAAGCGATTTCCGCGTTCGCGAAGAAGAGCACCTGGGCAAAAAGTTTAAAATACCAAATCATGGGTTAGAGTATTATTTCATATTTTGACTTGTGGAGCTCGTGTAGGGGCGATTTTTGTGAGGGATTTCACTATAAATCAAGAGGTAAGTAACTTTTGATCACTTTTGTCCACTAATATTGAATATCCGCTGATTTTGCCGCCTAGATTATGTGTTTTTTAGGTGAAATTTAGGGGATTTCGAACTAGGTATTGGAGAGTAAGATTGGGGGTTTGAGGGTCGATTTGTGGTTGGAAATGAATGATTTTGGTATGGTTGGACTCATTATGAATGGGTGTTCAGATTTTGTGAATTTTGTCGAGTTCCGAGGCATGGGCCCAAGGTTGACTTTTTGGGTTGACTTTTTGAATTTGGTTAAAGAACTTAGCTATATCATATGGAATTGATTCCAATAGCTTATATTGATTATATTAAGTTGTTTGTGACTAGATTCGAGTCGTTCGGAAGCCGATTCACGAGGCAAGGGTTTATTGGAGCATTGAGTTTCACTCTTTGAGGTAAGTTATACTTCTAAACTGGTACTAAGGGTATGAATCCCTAGAATACGTGATATATGGTTAGTGTTGGGGTGATGCAGATGGTAGGTGACGGGCTTGTGTGTGCACCGTGATAATTATGACTCGGCTGATTCTGTGGTACTGTATAGTTATCTATTATTGTTTTATCTATGTAATTCCTACGTGCTAGAGAAATTGAGTTGTGATTCATGTTAAAAATAATATTTAGGCTATGTGCTTATTCTGTCAGAACCCACTGGGTTATTTCTGCTGTTGAGTTATATGCTTAAGCTGTAATTATGTATTCTGTCATGTTTATTCATTTGCATATCATATCTCAGTCTCTGTTATCATTAATGTTACATCATGTTATCATTGTTTGGGCTGAGTGGTGTGAGATTTGTGAGCTCGTGCGACTAAAGAGATTGATGACTGAATTGGGGCCTAAGAGCCAGACTGTGAGTAGTATTGTAGATCGGGTTGCACGTTGCAATAGGCCATATTGGCTTTATATCTATTATTATTATTATTATGGATCGAGTTGCATACGGTAGTAGGCCTTATTTTCTTACTTATTATTGTGGATCAGGCTGCACGTCGCAGCAGGCGTTATAGGCTTTGTATTCACGCTTGGGCAAGATCCACCCCTCCAGAGTTTGATATACTAGCCGTGAGCGTAGACATAGTGATTATATGCACGTACTTTGGCAAGGGGCATTTATGTCAGGCATCCGTATAATGTCGAGTGATTGTGCGTGATGAGTGGGAAATGAGATTGACAAATTGAGTATTCTGAGAGTGTGAGTAATTGGGATTATCACCGTGATACATTACATTTGACATGCATATTTAACATGTAGGCATAGAGATGTAACATTCCTCATGCTAGTTGTACTTCGCATATTTTATCAGTGTTGAGCTTAGATTGTTGAACTTGAAAGCATGCCTAAATTTCTGTACTATGTACGAGCTGAATATGGAAGTTTCTTTGAGTTATTGCTGTTGTTATCTTGTTATATCTATGTTGTCATTATTTTTATTTGGACTGTATCTTTCTGAGCTCATCATTGCTTTCAGCTCAAGGTTAGTCATGTTACTTACTGACTATGTTGGGTTGGTCGTACTCATACTATACTCTGCACTTCGTGTACAGATCCAGGTACATCTGGACGCAGTGATTACTAGAGTGGTGATAGTACTTGTTCGGAGACTTTGAGGTAGCCGCTATGACGCTCGTAGACCTTGACTCTCCTTCCTTTCATTTTATTTCAGTACTTCTGTTTTTCTCATATAGTTGTACTAGAGTTTCAAACTATGTTGACACTTAGTGGCTCATGTACTTTTGTGTCCAGAGCAGCTTATCAGTGGTGGCGAGCATATGAGTTGGGTAATCCGGCCGAGGTAGCTTTACTCACTTGGACTCAGTTCTCAGATATCTTCTTGAGGGAGTATGTTCCCTAGAGTCTCAGAGATGCGTGGTGCACAGAGTTTGAGCAGTTGCATCAAGGTTCAATGACTGTGTCAGAGTATGCGGTCCGATTCGATGATTGGGCTAGGCATGCGCCAGCCTTAGTTGCTATTGTTAGAGAGCAAATCCATCAATTTATCGAGGCACTCAACCCAGTATCAGATTTAGCATGGCCCGAGAGTTGGAGATGGACATCGAATACTAGGAGGTAATGGGGATCGCTTGGAGATAAGGGGTATATTGACTCGGGAGAGAAAGAGAGGAGAGGGAGGCCAAGAGGACTCGAGATTTTGGCACATATAGTTGTACGCGTGCCCCAGTTGCAGCTCATCACAGTAGGGGCTATGTAAGTCGCCCTGTTCATTCAGAACTTCTAGCCTCCAGCAATATTCCGGCCACTCCTAGGCCTCAGGCTCCCTATTATGCACCGCCATTGTCATGTGCACCTCCTGCACGGGGTGCTTTCAGCGGTCAGTCCAGCCGATCAGGCTCGAGCCAGCCACAACAGCCACATCCTCCGAGAGCTTGCTTTGAGTGTGGTGACACTCGTCATATGGTGAGGGATTGCCCCAGACTCAGGAGGGGTGCACCTCCACCGACTACTCAGGCTCTGCGTATTCTACCGGGTCCTCATAATTCTCAGTCCATGGTCGCCGCACCAATTGCCACTCCACCTGGATAGCTAGCTAGAGGAGGAGGTCGAGCAGGTACAGGTCGCACTAGAGGGGGAGGCAAGGCCAGATATTACGCTCTTCCTGCTAGGACGGAGGCAGTTGCATCTCACTTAGTCATCACAGGTATTGTTCCGGTCTGTCATAGAGATGCATCATTCTTATTTAATCCAGGCTCCACTTATTCATATGTGTCATCTTATTTTGGTCCATATTTAGGTGTATCCCACAATTCTTTGAGTTCTCCTGTCTATGTGTCTACACCCGTGGGAGATTCTATTGTTGTTGACCATGTGTATTGGTCGTGCTTAGTTGTTCTTGGTGGTTTTGAGACTAGAGCCGATCTATTGTTGCTCGGTATGGTAGATTTTGATATTATCTTGGGCATGGACTGGTTTTCACCTTATCATTCTATTCTTGATTGTCATGCCATGACCGTGATGCTGGCTATGCCAGGATTACCACGGATAGAATGGAGAGGTGCTTTAGATTATGTTCCTAGTCGGGTTATCTCATTTCCAAAGGGTCGGCGTATGGTTGAGAAGGGGTGTAATGCGTACCTAGCTTTTGTGAGGGATGTCAGTGTTGATGCTCTTACCGTGGAATCAGTTCCAATAGTGTGGGATTATCCAAATGTATTTCCAGTGGATCTTTTGAGCATGCCGCCCAACAGGGATGTCAATTTTGGCATTGATTTGTTGTCGGGCGCTCAATGCATTTCTATTCCACCTTATTGTATGGCCGCAGCCGAGTTGAAGAGTTAAAGGAGCAGTTGCAATAGTTGCTTGATAAAAGCTTCATTCGGCAGTGTATTGCCTTTGGGTGCTCCACTCTTATTTGTATAGAAGACTGATGGTTCTATGCATATATGTATTGATTATCGCCAGTTGAACAAGGTTACATTGAAGAACATGTATCCATTGCCACGTATTGGTGACCTATTTGATCAGCTACAGGGTGCAAGAGTGTTCTCCAAGATTGACTTGCATTCAGGCTATCATCAGTTGAAGATTCGGAAGCTAGATATCTCGAAGACTGCATTCAAGAATCGGTATGGTCATTATGAGTTCCTTGTGATGTCTTTTGGGCTGACCAAACAGCAGCATTCATGCACTTGATGAGCGGTGTATTTCAACCCTATCTTGACTCATTCGTCATTGTGTTTATTGATGACATTCTGGTGCACTCCCGGAGCAGGGAGGATCATGAGCAGCACCTGAGGACTGTGCTTTAGACCTTGAAATAAAAGAAGTTATATGCAAAATTTTCAAAGTGTGAATTCTGGCTAGATTCGGTGCCATTTATAGGTCATGTAGTATCGAGTGAGGGGATCGAGGCGGATCCAAGGAATATTGAAGCAGTGCAGAGAAGGCCCAGACCGTCTTCAGTTAAGGAGATCCGGAGTTTTCTTTGTTTTGTTGGGTATTACCATCGATTTGTAGAGGGTTTCTCGTCTATTGCAGCGCCTATGAACAGACATACCCAGAAGGGTGCTCCGTTCAGGTGGACCGAGGAGTGTGAGGAGATCTTTTAAAAGCTAAAGACAAATTTGACTACAGCCCTAGTGTTGGTGTTGTCTTCGGGTTCGGGGTCTTATACTGTGTACTGTAATGCGTCACATATTGGTCTCGGTGTGGTGTTGATGCAGGATGGTAGGGTGATTGCCTACACGTCTAGACAGCTGAAGGTGCATGAGAAGAACTATCATTCCCAAAGCCTTGAGTTAGCAGCTACTGTCATGCCTTGAAGATCTGGCGGCACTAATTGTACGATGTTCCTTGTGAGGTCTACACCGACCATCGGAGTCTTCAGCATCTGTTCAAACAGAAGGATCTTAACTTGTGGAAGTGAAGGTGGTTAGAGTTGCTTAAGGACTATGATATCACCATTCTATCCCGAGAAGGCCAATGTGGTGGCCGATGCCTTGAGCCGCAAGGCGGAGAGTTTGTGCAGCTTAGCATATCTACCGGTAGTAGAGAGGCCATTAGCCTTGGATGTTCAGGCCTTGGCCAACCAGTTTGTTAGATTGGATGTTTCTGAGCCGAGCCGAGTTTTGGCTTATGTGGTTTCTTGGTCTTCTCTTTATGATCGTATCATAGAGCGTCACTATGAAGACCCTCATCTGCTTGTCCTTAAGGACACAGTTCAGCACGGTGATGCCAAGGAGGTCAATATTGGGGATGACGGTGTATTACGGATGTTGGGCAGGCTATGTGTGCCCAATGTTTATGGCTTGCGTGAGTTGATTCTCCAGGAGGCTCACAGTTTGCTGTACTCAGTTTATCTAGGTGCCGCGAAGATGTATCAGGACTTAGGAGTCATTGTGTACCATCAAGGGAAACTATTGTCCTGAAGACAAGTGGAGGAGGATTCAAAGAAATGGGTCAGCTCGGTGGTGTTGGGTCAGCATAGCGACAAAGGTTACTGGTTCATTTGGTGTGGTAATGCTTCGCAAGCGTTCTATGGCAATATTCTTGGGTTTGACGGCTAGTGTGTCTTGGTTGAGTTGGGGAAGTTCAGTTCTGATGGCTTGGTGGTGTGTGGACTGGCCTTGAAGAGTTCTTGATAGTGTCCACCGCGGCTTGAGCTAGTTGTTTGCTACCGGCATAAGGAACAGGTTGCGTGTTACGATTTTCACTTGGATGGGGTCACAAGTTTTAGACAGCATGGATGATTTCAGATTTTTAGAAGAATGCTAGCATCAATTGATACCACCTGAGAAGGGTGGGCACTCCAAAAGGCGCACTATGCTTCGACTTTTGGATGCCAGACTAGTATTACGGTAATCGCCTAATTAATCGACCGATGATGTTCAGATTTTGTTATATCGCACGCAGGAATTATAGGTATTTATCATGGAATGATCGTGTAAAAGGAAAGTGTTAGTCATTTGAGTAGTGCAGTTGGGATCGGATATGGAGATTCTGGCATTCTAAGGATCAGAAGACTAAGAAGTTTCTAAGAGGCAGCTTATTCCATGGTTGCGGACGGTAAAGGTATGCTAAGAGGTTGGCAACTGATGATATGTGCTATAGATATGCTATTGTGGCTTTTTCGGAGGCTATCCACCTATTTTAGAAGGATCCGAATTAATTTAGAGGCCGCTGGTAGGCCTAATGAGAACAACGGGTCAGACTTGTTTGCTCAGCAAAGTGATTTTAGCAGGTGGTGTCATCGGTTAAAGTTGACCTTATTCGTGTTATGTTGTGTTCTCTATGTTACTCTTTTACGTCACGACGGGTTGTGAGACTTTTGTCTATTTACATACGATGTGGTTATGTTTGGGCTTTGTAGAGAAATTCGAGCGAGATTGCTCTTTGGTTGTTGAATGGTTGATTTTGCCTTGGTTTTGGTCTTCCTGTATCTTGTATATTAGTGATATCTGTATCTCCATGGTTATGGTCACGCGCTTCTTATGTTTGTTGTTGATATGCTTATGGTGGTTAATTGTGAGCATCATGGCTCGACGTATTCCAGGTGGACTAGTGTCGGATTAGGTCATGCATCGCAATGATGTTATGTTAGGATATGATCCTTTTTGCTTATTTCGTGTGTTGTGTTTCCCCTTACTAGTGGATTGATAGCATTGCGCTTTGTGGTGGTATCTATTGAGCTGGCGGGACAGTTCCTTTATTTTCATTCTATTTCCATTATTGGGTATATCTGAGTTATTGTTCGTTAGTACACGGATTGCATAGTATGTGGCTCTAGGTAAGATTTATGTGATAGGTCGATCGAGTAGCTTGTACTGGATGAGGTGAGGTTATTGGGCCTGAAATGAGTACCATCGAATTTGATTAAGGTATGTTTGTAAGAATTGTGTTACTAGTCGGCTTAGATTTTGGTTATGATTCTTATCGGGCAAGAAAGCTCCACAACTTGTTGAACTGATGGGTGATTATGAGTTTCTATATGTTTATTTCATCATTGGCAGTGTACGAAGGTTCAAAATAAGGTTTTAGTTGATATGAGGTTTATTACCTGTGTCGGGTTGGTTATCGAGCAACTATTGCGGTCGGAAGTTATTGATATGAGTATTTGAGTTATGTGATATATCATGTGATTATATCTTGAGATATGGCTATGGATTGATGCATCTTGTTCAGAGTTATATGGTGCATAGATGCGAGAATCGGGTCGTATAATGAGTTCCGGATGTTGGAGATTTGGGTATTAAGGTTTATGGACTAAGGTTGAAGTAAGGATCCTCTATTAGGTGGTGTTGTCGGGATATGGATTGGGGTGACGTGAGATCACCCATGGTTTTGTGTATGGTGAGGTTATATGGTGATTTTATTGCTTTGGAACGACTCTTGGCATGTTCGAGGATGAACGTATATTTAAGTGGGAGAGAATGTAATGACCCGACCGGTCGTTTTGAGATTTAGCGTTCCATTCGATGGTTTGAGACTTTGACTAGCTTCATATTATATATTATGACTTTCTTGCATGGTTGGTTTCGGTTTTCGAACAATTCGGAATTTATTTGGAAGAATGATTCTCGTTTTAGAAGCTTTAAGTTTGAAGAGTTGACTAAGGTTTGACTTTTAGGTAAACAGACTCGGAATTTGGTTTTGATTGTTCCGATAGCTTTATATGATGATTTTGGACTTGTACATATATTCGAATTTGGTTCCGGAGGTTCCTATAAGAATTCGACACTATTTAATTAAAGTTGGCAATTTGAAGAACTTAAGAGTTCATACGTTTGACCAAGAGATGACTTTGATGTTATTGGACTCCAGTTGGTGTTTTGAGACTTTGGATAGGTCTATATTGTTGGATTGAACTTGATACAAAGTTTGAAAGTAATCCGAAGTGTTTAAGTGTGATTCGGACACTCTTATGAAAGAATGATTTAACAACTTAAGAGAAATTATATTTGATTTGAGCCTCGATTCTTTATTGTGATGTTCCCTTAGGTGATTTGAGGCATTGGATAAGTTTGTATGATGTATTTGTACTTGTTGGTATGATTGGATGGAGATCCGAGGGTCTCGGGTGTATTTTGGAACAGTGGTTGAGAAGCTAATTAAGTTAAGGATTTGAAGCTTGACCATGGTCAATATCGGATCAAGATGACCTCTTTTCGGTGTTTTGAGTGTGCGAACATGTTCGTAGCGTGTTTTATGATTGAAAATCGTATATGGTTGATGTCCCGGAGATTCCGAATGAGTTTTGGGTGCTAAAACGATTGCTGGTTTTTTTCTGGTGTAATTGATTACGAAAATGCCATTGAAATTTTCAGATTTCTTTTAGAACTTCAAAACATCATATCTCCCTCATTTTAAGGCCAAATTGGGTGATTCAAGACGTTATTTTGGGAGTAATCTCGCACGGATCATGTTGCACTTATCAAACGTAAGTTTTGGGATCATCTAATTCCTTAATCGAGCTGGGACAACTGCGGTACTATTTTTCTTGTTTCGAAATTTAGTTACTTTTTTCTCACAAGATTTTGGAGCTCGTATTTGGACGATTTTATATGGGATTTTTACTATTTGGATTGAGGTAGGTATTTTTTACTCGGATTTACTGATATTGCATGATTCCAACCTCGGTTTTAGTGTTTGATTAATAATTTAAATTTGATAAATTGGGAATTTTAGTAAAAACTTTCTAAAACATAAATTGATGGTTTGAAGGCCAATTTAGGGTAGGAATTGAATGATTTTGGTATGATCGGACTCGTATTGGAATGGGTGTTCGGAATTTGTGAATTTTGTCGGGTTCGGAGGTGCGGTTCCGAGTTTGACTTTTTCGTTTTTATTAAAGATCGAAGCTTAATTATCCGAAATTATTTCCTATGGCTTTTATTTATGATATTAAGTTATTTTGGCTAGATTCGAGCTGTCCGAAGGTTGTTTCACAGGGGAAGGGCTTCTTAGAATATTGATTTAGTTTCTTTGAGGTCGGTATTTTGCCTAACTTTGTGTGGGAAAAATATCTCTTAGGATTGGGTTTGATTGTACTATTTGAATTATGTGAAAGACGTGTACATGAGGTGACGATTGTGCACACGGGCTTATATGTAAAAATTGATCGGTTTAAACTCTTAGGTTACTTATAAGAACCTAATTGAAGTTGTTATTAATTGTTCTATCTTTCGCTGTCAAGTTTATTCTTACATGCTTACTTGAAGTTGTTACTACATGTTCTAGTTTCCATTTTCTTGGTTACTCTTATATGCATTTATTAGTAGTTATTGTTACATGCTATTCTTTCCATTGTTGAGTTACTCTTAGACATATAGTCATAGTTGATATTTCATGCGACCTCTCTTATTGTTGAGCTTATGTTATGCATTTGAATTTGAAGTTGCCATTTCATGGAAATACTTTCATTGTTGAGTTATGGAAGTTGTTGTTTAGAGCAGTTGACATGTTTTGGTTGAAATTGTATGTTATTGGAATACCTTTCCTTGTTGATTTATTCCTCGTTCATTTTGTTGTTATTGAGATTCTTGTACATGTTGTGGTTGAGTTGTGGGCTATGTGTTGTGGTAACATTAGTGTTGTTGACTTTTTGGCAAGTTGTGGCATATGGGCACTTGTGGTGCGAATTGTGATTGTGTTGTGACATTGATATGCACGCAGTGGTATAAGACTAGGGGTTTATACGCATACGGTATGATAAGATGGGCTTGATATGCGTGTTGCTAGTAGGGGAACTGCTTGAAGCCACGCGGCGAGATAAGGTGGACTAAAACGCGTGTAGCTATTTCTGGAAAAAAATGATTTCCAAAACTAATTGTAAGGCTCACGCGATGATATAAGGAAAGGTTGTGATTATGACTTGTGAAATATGATTTCTAGGCAGTACCTCGTTTGTGATTCTTGTTGTACGTTCTATGTTGGGACAACTTGTTGATTTGAATGATTATAGTTCTTCCTTCAATCGTTCATCCCCATTTTGATTGTGTGTGGTTATTCGTTGTTATCTTGGTGTTGGAACGATTGTTGCTTCATGTGTGAGTCATGAATTCTACGTGATTTGTTGTATTACTTTTACATGTCAATTTGTGCCTCCGTTATAACTTGGTAAATTTATTGTCAATGTGAATTTAATTGCGTGGAGTCACATTTTGTTGATTTGCTGGTAACATAATGATTTGAATAATAGAATTATTGACATGCTTTATTCTATGTGTCTCTTAAGATAGAACACACTATCTCACTCAGTGCCTTATTATTTTCAATGGTTATCGCCCTTTTACTATTATTCAGTTCTCAAATTATACTCAACACCCTGTTGATTGGTCACCTTACTTAAAATTGTTATCACGTTTCTCTTTTAACAAATTTTATATTTAATTCCTTAATTTAACTGATGTTTTGCTTTGTTTAAATATTACATTTTACTCAATTTTATTTATTTCTAAAGTAAACCCATATGATACTTTATTTTGTATAAATTGTATCTTAATTTTCTTTAATTGATTTCTAAAATAAACTCATTTTTTCATTTGACGCCTTACTTTATTCAAGATTGCTATTATGCTTTATGGTGTTTAAATAGAACTCTCAATCATTTTAATTGATATTTATTATGATTGCAATGTACATGGTAGCACGTGGGCCTTGCTGTGTGAAGATAATTGTTATTGTGGGCACGAGGTGCCATACGTGTACGATTTGGAAATTGTGGTCCATAATTTGTGATTTACGAGGTGTGATATCTCAGGGTAATTCTTGTTTTAGGCCCATGCATTGGGAGCGATTTGATTATTTGAGTTTTCATTGGTTCCTATGGAGTTCATTCATATCTCATCGGTGTTTTGATTATGTTGCTTCTCTATTATCCGTTTACTACTTGCTGCCATTTGCGTTTCTATTATTTCGTTGTTGGTTGTAAATCAATAATCTTTCCGCCGTTAGCCTTACATTGATGTTCTTTTCATTGTTAGCTTCTTACATATCTTGTACAAGTTTCTATGTATAGTAGGTATCTTGACCTAGCCTTGTCATTACACTACCGCGGTTATTTGATACTTACTGGGTACCCGTTGTGGTATTACTCATGCTACACTTCAGCATATTTTTGTGTAGATCTAGGTATTTATGATCGTGATTTTGAGAGTTGCGTCTGTGCGGCAGAGACTTCAAGGTATATCTGCTTGACGTTCGCAGGACTCGGAGTCACCATCTTACTTCCTTATGCTACTGTTAAATTGTAAATCGAAACAATAATATTTAGAAATTCAAGTGCATTTCAGTAGAGCTTATGACTCCGTACTACCGATTTTGGGAAATGTATAACGATTGGCCATTGCAGTTATGTATGTCATTTATTGGTTTATGATTTAATGATTAAATAGTTCAATTCTGTTATTAACTCAGCATGTGTTAGGCTTACCTAGACTTAGAGACTAGGTGCCATCATGATATCCTAAGGTGGGAATTTGGAGTCGTGACAAGCATTAAGGGAGAAAAAGAAATAAATGAACAATAAAGAGTGATGGAAAGTCTCTCTATCCCCTAAGAAAAAGAAATGCCTGTAAGGGTTTAGCAAATGTGAGCAACGAAATGAAAAATGAAGTGCTTAAGGAAAGATGTAACCACTTATCCCATATGGTATCTTACTCAAATCTAAAATCCTTCATTACAACCCGGAAGAAGTCCTACTTGATTTTGAACCGAGTAAGCTTACACTAGTGGAGATTTACATGAGGGGAAAGCCTATGGTACTTGAAAGTCTAATTGTGACATTCCTTTGTGAGAGAAGAGTGAAATCTTTATTACTGTCAAAATTGAGTATCAAATCTTGAAGTGAGCATGGCAAATACAAGGTAGAGGAGGAATAGTTTGGAGTCCACCATGATTTACATGAAAGAATAAGAGTCATTGATGACTGAAACCAATTCTTGAAGCTCAAATCTCACTCTAGAGTTACATAAAAGTCGTATATGTTTGAAAAATTTGTCACCTTGTTGAGAATGCATGAGTATTGTGGGTAATTATCGGTTCTAACTGAGTATGAATGATTTATATGTGACTTTTTGAAATGAACTTTCACTTGGGGGGGGGGGGGGG